>JAWPHD010022543.1:0-24761 GCA_037043455.1 Cyrtodaria siliqua | reverse complement strand
TATGTCTTGCGTCCACGACCAAAGCCAAAAGTATCATGCGGTAAAAATAACAAATCAGCTTGATGCACTCCATTCTTAGCAGAAACATCAAACCTGGGTCTAATTATTTTCTTTGGCGCAGGTAAATAAATCTGCCACACAGCTTGTTTCTTTAAAAATTCTAATGCCTTTTTTTCACTGACACCAGCCTCTTTTGCCAATTTTTTAACTGCTGAGTAACCTTTCCAAAATCTTTTTGGGCTGTAATAAATCTTTTCCATTTTTTCTACTAAAGATTAAAATTTATATACTAACTAAAGAAAAAAATGGATATCACAACTGCACAATTTGAGGAACTGCTTGAAGAGCAAAATCAAAATAGCACAAAGAAATGGACAGACTTGGAAATAAATAAAATATACACAATTACAGATACGAAAATAGTAGATACTGAATATGGTCCATCCATGGTATTGACATTATTAGACAACGGTGAAGTATGGGCGCCTGACCATCTCAAAAATAAATTAGAGAAGAGTGCTAAACCACCATATTATATGCGACCACTTGGATTGAAACCATGTAAAAACAACAACAAAAATAGGTATCATGCATATGACTTAGTTTTTTCAAAGTAAACATACTTAGTCATTCCAAATCTAAAGTAATTATAGTTTTAAACTATTTTTTTATGAACTCAATTTATACGCCACAAATCCAGTTGCAGCCATGCCCACCACAATACACGTAATTTCTCTATTCTGTTGATCCGAAGATGGTGTATAAAAATCACTCAACTTGGGCTCCGGTTCCAAAAGCAAATGTTTGCTAGTTGTATAATAATACTGCTTCATAGCTTGGTCTACATCATCAAAAGTCTGCTCTGCATGATGCTCTTTTTGTAGTTGCTTATTAATAAAATCTAATCTCTCTGTTCTTTTTTTATTCCACTCCGCTTGTGCTGCGTTTAATTGTTCTACGGCTTTGTCATGTCTTTGTCTTTCCTCATCTGAATGACTTCCCATTTTTGAAAAGAAATAATTTGAACCGCTAAACGCAAATGCGTTTGTTAATGCTCCACCTTTCATCATTGCTACTGCACTTGCCATTTTTTTTATATATATTTTTTAAAATTATTTCATAATATCCGCAGGAATAATACCTTGCTTAATCAGCATATCCTTTGTAGCCATTGCTAACATTATATCCACAGACAGCATCCCAACATCTACCATATTAAAATCCACTTTAGGGGCTGGTCTTTTTAGTAGTTTTCTGCAAATCTCAGAATATCCAACAGTTAAAAGTGTTTCCACTCCAGCGTGATACATCATATTTACCATATGTTTTCCGTCAATACTTGCTGCCATTTTTTTTTATATGATTATTTTTTTTTTAATAAATTATTAAAAATCAAACGGGTCTTTTGGTGTAACATGAACAAGTTGCACAGCTACAGGTTGCGTAGCAGATTTCTTGTTATAAATATACAAACCCAACCCAGCAATGCCTAATAAAACCAGACACGGTGGAATATAATTTTTGTATACGTTTATTTTGATTTCTTTTGGTTCTTCTTCACCTATTGTTATTTTTGTTATTTCATCTTGCTTTGCAGCATTTTGATTTGTAGCATCTTGCTTTGCAGCATCTTGCTCTGCAGCATTTTGAAGCAAACGCTTTGCCTTTCTTGCCGTTGCTCCTCTTTTCCCAGCCTCTATTCGTTTTGGATTTTTTACTTTTTGTTGTTCAATAGGTTGTGGAACAACAGGTATAACTTCACTCTCTTGGTTCTCCATTTACATTATCTATATTTTTATTTTTATTAAAATCAATATGTCTAACAGTTGTCAGTATTGCTGTAAATGGTGCCAAGCACATCCCATACCTATAATACAACTCACAACAAGCACTTGTCAAAGCATGATTAATAAATGGGTCTTCCTCCAAATCTTCTATCAGCTTTGGTGGATTAGTTACATTAAAATATTTTGATACTCCCATCACATACAAGTTAATAAAAGAATTGCCTAAAGTCTTGGTCTTTCTTGCCCCAAGCCTTGCTTCATATCTGCAGTAAAGTTTGTTAATTTCATCCGGGGGCATGCTATCTATATTCGTGAGTAGTATGTCTTTACCCAAATATTGACGGCTACCACCGCCAGCCACTATGGCTGATAATCTTTCTTTTTTTGTTTCTTGTTGCTTTGATTCATCACGTTCCGTAAAACCTTCCGACATATCTTGTAATAGTTTGTCCGCATTCATTTTTATATTAATAATTTTATTTTATATCTTGAAATAAACATTAAACATAAAACAACCAGCCGCGATATTTATGCAACTAGTAATTGTTAGTATTGTTAATAGCATTGTTATTAATATTGCTATTTTTTTATTAGCATTGTTAATTTGCTGCAAGCATTGCTATTAACATTGCTACTTTGCTATGAGCAATGCTACTTTGCTATGAGCAATGCTATAAGCATTACTATATTTTCTAATATTTTCATTTTATTTTCATGTCAGTATTGCTATTAACATTGCTACTTTGCTGTTAGTATTACTATTAAAAATTATTCAACCCAATAACCAGTTGGTTGGTCAGTCCTCAATATTAACTTGGAATATTTAGTCTTAGCTAAAGCTTTTCTTATTCTGGTTCTCTCCTCCAGCGTTGGAATAACATCATTCTCTCTCAAACAATTTTCATCACTATCTCTGTCCTTGGTGTAAAACATACACAACCATTTTGCTTGCTCCCTTAAATCTTTCAATACAGAATTATATCTCTGTGAAATAACCCACACTGATTGTTTGGCGTGGGGACCAGAGAATGCCAACTCGGATAACATATCTTTTTTCTTTGTTAATTCTTTTGTGGCGGAGCAATCATCAATGATGTATAGTGTGGGCTTGCAATCATATTGTTTGAAAAAGAAACGCAACAGTTCTTGTAACATTTCTTTGCCTTTGCTAACGGGATTGACAATTATTATTTTTTTATCTCTCGGGTTTTTCACATCTCCTATCCAGGATCTATTTTTATAAGCCTCGTTCCACTCTATGGTTGGACACAATATAATGATATGTTCAAAAACTCCAACGTACTCTTGTTCAAGTAGGTCAAGAACAAACTCTGTTTTGCCGCAGCCTGTTTGACTACAGATAATGGCACTGTGTGAATATTTAGGATATTTTTGTTGCAAACTAGTATCCTGCTTCTTTGAATCTTCCATCTTCAAAATTGATTTGCGCATCTTGTATTATATATATATAAATATTTAAAGGTTGATCTGCATCTGCTTTTTTATTTATTAGTATCGTTATGCCTTCACTGCCGTTTTCTATTATTCTTCCACTACAGTGTAATAAATTGTCATCACATGTTCTAAGGTCAAGCCACGAAGCATATGATTTTGTCAGATAAGTCTCAAGAGAAACATTGGTAAAGTATAAGTCCCTCGCTACTATTTCTGTCTCTTTGTTTCTTTTTGATGTTAAGGCAAAATATTTGTTGATTTCATCCCAATGTTGATATGCCTTCATGCCCTGACTATACAACTGATTTGGTACTCCCTCTATTGTCATTTCAACCTTTTCAATCTTTGGGTTGTAATAGGTTTCTGTGCTTGTTCTTTCTGGGTCTTCAAACAGCATTAGAATACCTTTCATGCTCCGTGCTGGTACATTAATGTTGATGTTCCAAAGGGTTTCAGATTTGTTTGCTATTATTTTTCTATGTTGCAAGATACGATCATACATAAATGACATCTTACTATTGGTTTGCTGTCTTATTTGTCTGGCTAATTCAACATCACTAACCGTATCAAATTCCAAGCAGATATTTTTTATTACATAAGATGCATCAGCATCACTGCTTTTGATAACTTTGTTATAATCATTAAACGTTAATTCATATTCTAACGTATCATACACCAAGCCCCGCTTGATAAAATGGCATATGACTTTCTTACATTTCAAAGTCCAGTGGAATATAAAATCTATTTCCATAAGCTGCTGCTTCGGTGTCTGAGGAAGCATCTCCCGCACCAACTCTATGTTTTAACATGTTTGCTTTACCAATACCTTGGTAAGCTGTGTTCAATCGTTCGGTAGGGCTTTTCCATAAATCTACATAAGAATGATATATATCACTGTCATCTATTGACATCATTGCCACTTATTCTTATTGTCATTTTTTTCACAATTGCTCTACCCAGATTCTGGAATAGAGAAGCGTTGGCGTCTGTTCTGCTTTTAAGTTCTATTTCAAAGGCAAGACGAGCAGTACGAGGAACTATCACATCATTAGTACTTAGATTTGGAAATCTCACAAGCAGTTGCTGGTTTTGGTCTATTGTTGATGGATTATTAGTTATTACTACACTTGTGCGGATGCCCTTGGCACCATGAGGCTCTCTTAGTTTTCTATGAGGGTTGAGTTTGTTTCCGTAAGCTGACATTTTTTTTATTTTTAAATATATTTTTTAAAATTAAATAAAATAAACAATGGCTGAAGGAGGATTCAAGTTTGACAATCCTGCGTTTGATAGAGATGATTATGATGAATATTATGATTTTGATGATGATGATGCACCGATGGTGCCTGATGAGCCTGTTCTAAGAAGTCTTCTTAATCAAAGCGACCATATTGCTGAACTTCGTTGAAAGAATCCGAACTTGAAGCACACAAGAAAAATCTTGTTAAATCCTTTTATGATGAAATAGAAAAACGATATAAAATAGCACCGGACAAAATGGATTATAACCAGTTTAAAGTATCAGATAATGGCAAAACATTATACTGGGTTGTTGGTAATAAAGAAATAAGAATAACTGCTAGGCAAGGTTCTTTTACATTCCTTGCTCTTAGTTCTTTGGTAGGTGAATATAAAAACCTTGTTTAGGGAGCAAGGTATTACTATTGTTAGTATTTTAACTGCATTTGGTATGATTCTTGGGGTGATAATTAATTCTATTATTCCCACATCAAGTGCTACGCCAACTCCAACTCCAAAGCCTGATCCATCAAGTGTAAAAGATTGGATAAAAAGACAACTATTTAATCTTGGTAAACTTCTTGCCAACCTAGCTGGTAAAGCTGCTGCAGCACTTCCAGGAGTTATTGGTGCAATAGTATCATGGCTTTTATCTGCAACAGGTAATGTTATTAATTGGCTTGGTAACAATCTATGGGCTTTGCTATTCTCGTAAATAAGTAATGCAGCAAGACCTATTACTACAGTACCAACAATTATGGTTGTTTTGTTATCTTCGTGTTCAATCTCTATTTTTTGTATTTCTGGTGGGTTATGTTCCACAGTTTTATGTATTGATTTATCAAAGTCAGAATGTTCAGGTAAAAATTTCTTTGTTGTGGTGCCTTGAAAAGGTTGAATATTTTTTATTGGCACTGGTTTTACATTTACATCATTATTCAATCCTAATGCTTGTGCATCGGTTGCTATTACAATTTCATTATTGTAGTCTTGTATTATTCCAATTCTTAATTCCATGTCACTCGGAGACATGTACAATCCACTTCAATAAACAAAATTTACTTTACTTCTTGCATATTTTAGGGTGGTTTCATATCTTGAAATTTGACTGGGCAAGTTGATGGGGCTATTTATTGCGTCCTCTACATTTGCCAGAAATTGTTTTTGAGCATCAAATGCCGTTCCAGTTCCAAGTATATCTGTTCTTGTTTGTGATTGTGAGCCAAGTATTGCCCAGCAGTATGTTCTTATGCTGTCATTGATTCTTTCTACTCCAGCTCTTGTAAATCCAAATGAACAATCTAGTATAAAAGTAGACCAGCTGTTGTCAGCCTCAGATCCTTGTGCAATGTAATCAATGTGATATGTTTTATCACTCTCATAGACTGTAAAACTCATCGTTTTGTTGTCGTATACAGTATTTATCAAAGGATGATAACCAATATTTGTCCAGTAATTATAAATTGTTCCTAGACCATCATTATAGCTTTGTTTCTGTCTCCAGTCCGAATATAAGTCAACGTTAAACTCCTTACATATTCTTTCGTATGCGTTTCGGTTATATGTGTTATTAAACGCATTCCAATTTGAGTCTTGCGGCATTGCTACACTCCTCTCAAATAATATTCTTCTAACTTGGTAATAGACATGAAATCCAAATAACGAACCAACCAGAGCATCAGCTTTTAGATGGTTGTTGAAATCAATGCCACATTCAGTTGTCGCACACCAGATAGCAAAATTCAACTGATTCTGCCAAAAAAACATCCAATCTGTTCCCCAGCGTTGGAATATAGCATCTGATTTAACGTATGGGAGTTTGTATTTTTCAAAGACATTTGGAAATGATGCTTTAAAGCATTTACCGTCTGATGTAATGACTATGTTTTGATTTATTATATCTATCACTTTCTTGCTGAAAGTATTTGAATAGTGAGCATCTGGGTTATATTTGAATTCTTTAGAAATCATTTTCTAGTACGGATAGACAGTAGTGGATAAAGATTCATGAACGGGACGTTGAATTTGGTATTACATAAGTTGCTATCTCTTGGATGAATACTAATATGTACGTATAAATCTGGTGTTAATGTCTACGTCACGTTTACCCCGCATGCGCAGACAATTTTAGAGACATTTTGAGGACGCCATTTTTATTGCAGCACAGTTGAATATCGTTGGCATTTCGATTGCGGATATTAAACGAAATGCATTAGAGCTGGAGAGTAACGTTTGTCCAAAAGTTCGCGACGAAAGGTAGGTACGTGTATATGTTGTGAGTTTGGAGATGATGTATTGGTTAAATGTATTTTTGTCTCAAGCGCTATCGCCTGTGAAGATAATTGTTTGTTTTGTTAGTTGTATGCGAGTGCGCATGCGTCGAGTAAGTAGGGTTTGATCTGTCACTCATGTTTGTTGTGGAAGATCTGTCACTTACGTTTGTTAGCCCTTTATCAAACTCGCAGTACATTCTGATTACCACAATGTTGACATGGCCTTACCATCATGTACAGGGCCTTACTATATCTATCCCCATGCTTGACATACTCATCATGGCGACATCACCTTCATCATACCCAAATGTACAGGTGCGGCACACTCTGAAGGTGAAGATATGGGTAAAAATATTACTTGATATTTGGTAGAAACAACGTTGGCTACATACTAGGCATTTCCTTAGTTTTGTTCATGAGATGTACAGCACATACTCATCATGACTACATCATAGTAAAATATAACGTTCGCTTAAGGTCGTGTGCTGAAATGAATTTGCATAGGACATTCCAGGGGTTGTGTGTTTCAGTTCAGCTGGGTTGTTGCACACATGATATAGAACTTACACGTGTATGTCAGCGGCAGGTGTCAACGTTTGTGTGTATCCTGTGCTGAAAGTCTGCATGTGTTACATTTTGCATGCTACCGCAGCCAGGCACTGCAAAGAATGCAAGCTCAAGCAGCTATCTCCAACAAACACGTTTCTGTATATGTGAAACCGAAACATTCACAGAGTTCAATGTACGCCAACGTTCATTCCCTATCCTGCTTTCATTTCAGTCTGACAGGTTCCCGCTACATTGCCTTTTACGGAAACCGGCATAGCTGTGATTCGACACATGTAAGGGACACAAGCCAACAACAAAATGTAAGTGTCAAATGTAAACACGGAGGCTGCAACGTTATCTTTGATTGTGTTGGTTGCAGTTTTGTATAAGTACCTGTTGCTGTAAATGACTCCACTTGGTAGTACTTATGTGCCACTTTCCTAAAGGTTATTATGATACATGGGATTAGTTTGTCAGCGTTCTGTTGGTCCGTCTCAAAAGAAGAAGCTGACTTTAACTTCTTTGTCCTGTCATATTACTCCATCAGCGCTACAATACAGCGAAGAACTGTCTCATGTCCTTACAGAAATAACAGTTGAAGGTCACACTGACGGTCATGATGTGGTTTAGCAACTGCTTTCCTTTCCTACTACACCATACCCTTGGTTATATTTGTCCAGTTTTGCGATAATTTCCCATCCAAATCCACATGCAGTCTGCCATCGACACGGCCGTTTCTCAATGGAAGTCACAAATCCCCGCGATCATACCGCATGTTGTCACCTGCAATGGCGCGTTGCTTCCCCACAAGCGTAGATATTGTATATATATTGCAAAATGTGGTTTCAAAAGACAGCAATGTCTGACTGTGTGTGTGAAGTTTGCTGGGGAAAGGAGCAAGGATGTAAGAAAATTTATTAGAAATATAATCCTCATTTTCAGTATAATAAACAAATACAACTTCAATTTCCAGTATATGAAATACTACTTGAACTTTATGTTCTGTCACCGCGAAGTCGGTAATAGGAGACGCCATATCACAGTGGTGAATATATAATCCAGGCATAAGCATCTTCAAGGAACAAGAATGAAATTGTCTTCCGCTTCAAATGTTTAATAGTGATTGCCAAATAATGCATGACATAGACTGCAAAAGTGTTAACTGATACTGAAGGTAAATCGCAGATGGCCTGCAATTGCAGCCTGTGTAAATAAAAGAACATCACGGCGCATACTGTGACGGTGGTCAGATTTTATTTAGGGTGTACTGTCCGCTGGAAAAATTACTAATTAACCGCTAACCAATGACAATCCAGTAGCCAGAAATGTAACAGTTGAAACACTCACATCATAATAGTCTCCATCAGCACAACTCTTCATGCAGTTAGAACACACTCATTACATTAAGAACACAATGATCGGCAATAACAGGCATTACATTACGCAGTTACACCGTTTGCAGCGAATTAGATTGGTCGTGAGGCAATCAAGGCAGCCATGTATAGTGTGAAACACTGTTGTGGAGGGAGCCCTTGTTCTTTCGTAAATGTGCATTTGCTTGCTGCGTGGAATGAAACATACACGAGCGATATACAAGCACAGTGGAAAAATAGGTGCGTTCCCAGGCCTAAAAGCAATACCTGTGTCTACATCGGCTCGACTGTCTGTGTTTTTTAGGGGCCTTTTTCTGCCGTTGTTATTACAATATGTTGCAGTAAACTGAATCATAGACAAACTTTTAGCTGTACCATCAACTTGTGTGGGGTGTGAGAGATAAATACATGTACAACCTCACAATATCTTGCTGCTGCAAAAAGAAAAGGAAACTGCATACCTACCGACCTTACTTCTTAAGAGCTTGCAATAAGGAACACACCTACCTGTTTTTTTGGCCTCATTGTTCCAAATTGAATTTCCATCGGTCAAAAACCATGTGTACGTGTCTATTGCAAATCCTGCACCATGATGTTAGCTCCTGTTCACATTTAGACCGAAATAAATTAATTTCCCATACCCTGGTAACCCCTGCACATGTTCACATGCTCACATTGAATGGCACACACTTATGGAAGCAAGATCATTCCTGTCTCACGTGTGACACACTTCAACATGTACACCCTTGCATCTACTTCCATTCTGCAGATATACTTCTCCCCATGCTAAATATCTCCTGCACATGTTCATACAAGCACGTCTGTACAAATAGTTTCTGTAGGCACTAGTCCAGGACTAGTCACCCTGTCAGAAGTGGCTAGTCCCAAGAAGGAAGTGTGGCTAGTCCCAAAGAATTGGACACAAGTCCGGATTTCGCTTTCTCATTATGTTAGAACTGCGTCTTGCATACTCATTACAATTCCTTATACACAGTAAAGGAAACAATCCTTACTTACTCTTCAGAGATTTAATTTATGTTTGAGTGGCAAATATTGTAGACTGCCATTGGGTGAAACAGTAGAAAGTCTAGTTGATCCTAGCAAAAATTCATGTTGATGTGAAATCCAAGATGGCCGCCAAAGCTGAAAATAGAGTTTTAAAATACAACTTTGCAGCGAATACTTCTTGAAAACTATAAGTTATATTGATATGGGACTTTTTCTAAAATTATCAGCATGACATGATGTTGATCCTTGTCAAAAATCGTTTTGATTCAACGTTAAACATGGCTGCCAGCGGCCATCTTTGTTTACATAGAGTTATATAGTAAAAACCTGTAGCGACTACTCCTCTGAAACTACTTGACGGATTGTCATGAAACTTTACAGGAATGTTGCTCTTGATGTGTAATTGATCCTAGCAAAATTTCAGATATGCCAGAAATTCAAGATGGCCGTCACAGCTACAAATAGCGCTCTCGACTGCCTGTGCCGTGGTCAGTCGCGATCGACTGACTCAGTGACTGTCAGTCGTGATAAACTTGAAAATGCAGAATGTGTGTGTACAGTTTTGAAAATCTGGTTATACTTGGACGGTTTAGGGGAATGTTTGATGTTGTTGGTGTGTGTATGAAGAATTATTTTACAAATGTGATGTATAAACTTGTGATCTAGGCCAACTGATGTTGTTGTTTTTTGTTAGTACGCATGCGCGTCAGGCGATTTTGTCAGTTAGGAAGCATAGGTGCCAGGGAGGCTATCAAGAAAAGCTCTGTAAATTAGTTTGACCAAAGACACAAGCTATCCGAAAAACTACTTGAGAAGTTCTGAAAAGCCTCCTCCAAAAAGTCGAAAATTTTGTCAACAAACTATATTATATATACAAGGTATGACAGCGGCCATTTTAGCCGGGGCGGAATTACGTAATAATCCCATAATTCATAGACTGTTTACCCTCATTCGTAACTGTCATTGCAGGGAATCAGTGGTACCTACACAAATCAGCGTTACGTTGTACAATCGGGTACCAATACATTATTACGCAATTCCGCCCCGGCTAAAATGGCCGCTGTCATACCTTGTATATAGGTATTCTAAGTATTCGGATATGCACAGGTACGTATTTTGTCTTGTGCACTGCAATAGCAGCAATTGGACAGGGAACTAGAATTTTCTTTTATCCACTTATTGTGTGTCAGACTGGAAATATAACCCAAAGCAGAGAATGTTGGGCTGCTGTTAATTATATCAAATATTCTCTCCTTTCAGCAGGACTCGTACTAGTCCTAGCAGTGTTGGTGAAGCCTGTTGATTTTGTTGAAAAAAGCGGTTCCCTCCAGCGAGAACTTGTTGAAACCTGCCACCTGACTTCGGTATGTTGCAAGTGATTCAATTTTGTTGCTTATATATATATTTCATGTGTTCATGTTGTTTTGCCTCTTTGCCAAATTCGCAGTCGGCCGTGGCGAGTAAAAAATGGTCTGGACGGCCAAAATTTGAATTCCATGCGGCCATGTGGCAATCAAAAATATTCAATAAAAGAAAATGAAAATGGGTAATCATTGGACACAAGCATTAAATTTCGAGGACTTTGTCTGATAGATTTTGCTTTTGTGCTGTGAACTACATACTTTTGGCTGGAAAGAAACCCGGAAACCCTTAACAATATAACAACGAAGCAAGTGTTTTCTTGCATTTTTCCAATTTCGCTAAATAAACAGAGTTGTGACTATTTACTGCATTTAATCGTTTAATAAACTATGTAAGAACAATTGCCTTTTTGTTCTGTTTCCTAGTAAATCGTTTCTCGGACGATTGGTTAATGGAGTTCCCTCGTCTGGATTCCAATTTCTCCCGTCGAAACGAGCAGCAAATCAACAAGCCCGTTGGGCTTGTTTTCTTGGATATTGGGCAAGCCTGGCAGGCATTTTAGCATTGTCGGGATTGTGCTAATTTTGTCGACTGCTTTGGGCTTCGACTGTTTATTTAAACTTAGATATCCATGAGTACAAGTAACATTTGCTGGGTGTTCTTGGATATTGGGCAGACCTGTCAGGCATTTTACCAGTCTCGGGATTGTGCTAATTTCGACGGCTGCTTTGCGCGTCGAATGTTAATTTAAACTTAGATGTCCATGAGTACAAGTAACATTTGCTGGTATGTAATCAACTTTTCAACAGACAAGGCAGTGTTTATTTTACACATGATCATAAATTCGTGTTATAAATTGAAGGGGATGTCATTCGGTTTCACTTCTGGTTCTTTGGTATTCTAACATGCGACGCCTTTTGATTGCTAAAATGCGGTGCTTTTAGAAATCATCAATAGTAAGGCTGTGAATGATGTTGATAGAAAAGGTGTCATACATTAATTATAAAAGTGTATGTCAACATGAAATATTTCTTACACAATAAGACATTGATTTACAAATATATCTGATATGTTTTACTGCTTTAATACAATAATTTACATACGCATGATCATTTATAAAACAAGTCAGTAACACTACTATTTACAAGTAAATACATAACTTGCACTTAGAAGCCTTAATTTTTTGTGTGGCTGTACATGTTACACAAACGGATAATGAGTCAGACTCGTGCAAGTGTAAACGAACTTTGAGTTGTCGAATGCAAGATTTGTTTGTTTGATTTTGTCTTTGTTTTAAAATAAACACTTCCATAGATTAAAAATACCTCATCAGCTCTAAAGGTTTTACAGAGTTTTCTTTCACACACTGGTAACATTTAGTTAGTATACGTACAGTTGCTGCAACGCGGATTACGACTAATCCCACTCATCGCGGCGATTTTATCTCGCCGCGGACACACTGATTTTGTCCCCGCGATCTGCGGACAGCTCGCTCATCGCGGGGATAATACATTTTTTCCACCGCGACACAATCACCGCGATTCGCCGTGATCTGTTTTAATTTGCACACCGCTTTACCCGGTGTGAAATCGCAGGCCATCGCCGCGATTTATCTTCAGTATCAATGTACAATTGTGCAGTCAATTTAATGCATTGTTATTCAATAACTATTAAAAACCCGAAGCAGAAGACAATTTTATTTCTGTTTTCAGAAAATTCAAATGCCCGGATAATGTATACTGGGTCCCGATAGTTATATGGCGGTTCCTATTACCGACTTTGCGGTGATTAAACATAAAATTATGTATATAATTATACTGGAAATTAGAATTATATTTTTAATTAATCGTTATTTTAACATATTTTACTATTCTGCTGTTGGTTATTAATACATCGATGGGGTCTTTAATAACTTTCTGTGATAGTTATGGCTCCCCCACACAAAGTGTGGAGGGGAGCCATATTGATTTTGTGCTGTCTGTCTGTCTGTGTCACAAACGATGTCCGATCTATAACTAGAGAATGGTTGGACCTATTGTCCTCAAATTTAGAAGGATGGTTGATCATGACTATTAGATGACCCCTATTGATTTTGGGGTCACTAGGTCAAAGGTCAAGGTCGCGGTGACATGGACTATCAAAAAGATTCCGATTAATAACTAGAGAATGGTTTGACCTAGGGTCTTCAGACTTGAAAGGATGGTTGGTCATGACCAGTATATGACCCCTATTGATTTTGGGGTCACTTGGTCAAAGGTCAAGGTAGCGGTGACATTGACTATCAAAACTATATCCGATCAATAACTACACAATGGTTGGACCTAGGGTCCTCAAACTTGGAAGGATGGTTTGTCATGACCAGTAGATGACCCCTATTGATTTTAGGGTCACTAGGTTTTAGGTCAAGGTCGCAGTGACATTGACTATCAAAACGATATCCGATCAATAACTACACAATGGTTAGACCTAGGGTCCTCAAACTTGGAAGGATGGTTGGTCATGACCAGTAGATGACCCCTATTAATTTTGGGGTCACTAGGTAAAGGTCAACATATGGTGACATTGACTATCAAATCGATGTTCACTAGGTCAAAGGTCAAGATCGCGGTGACATTGACTATCAAACGATGTCTGATCAATAACTAGAGAATGGTTGGACCTAGGGTTCTCAAACTTGTAAGGATGGTTGGTCATGACCAGCAGATGATCCCTTTTGATTTTGGGGTCACTAGGTCAAAGGTCAAGCTAGCGATGACATTGACTATCAAAACGATGTCCGATCAATAACTAGAGAATGGTTGGACCTAGGGTCCTCAAACTTGGAAGGATGGTTGGTCATGACCAGAACATGACCCCTATTGATATCAAAACGATCCCCGATCAATAACAAAACAATGTCCAATCAATAACTAGAGAATGGTTGGACCTAGGATCCTCAAACTTGGAAGGATGGTTGACCAATAAATATTACTGATACAGATTGTAGATACAGTCACAGGGATATTGAATATCAAAACGATCTCAGATCAATGAGAACGGTTGGACCTAGAGTCGTCAATTATGTCTGTTCGGGCGAGTGGGGGAGCCATACGTTTTTGTCCAATAACAATTTCTAGTTTTAGTTTGACATTCTTTTGATCTACATCTTTATTAATTTCGCTTAGTTTTGTACACTCTTTTTGTGATGTCTGGGCGATCTCTGTAGTGTAAGGAAACACACTTTTCTTTCGAGAAAAGAGATTCAAGTTCAAGTCTTGGCAGGGACCTGACACACTGAGTTGTACATACAATTGTTTTTTTCCACATCAGTAATGTTGTTTTTGTATATTAAACATATTTTTCAAAAAAATACCTATTCTCATTTGTCACTTTCCGCCAAATCTACAACATCTCATGCACCCCACTTAAAGGGATGCACAGCAATCTTCATTTCAGATTTTGTAGTGTCCCTTCACTTCTTCAGTTCCCTACCGATTATTCAATCATGACCGTTATATCTTGGTAGTAATACTCATCCTTACAGCAGGTTGTCACACGGTTTTTCTTCCGTAAATCACCCCAGCAACGACTAAGCCAGTGCCCTTCAATTTATAGATTATTGCTCCCCACAACAAAGTGTGGTCGGAGCGCCATGTTCATTTTGACTCCTATTGATTTTGGTGTCACCAGGTCAAAGGTCACATCCGGGCTAACATTGACTATCCAAACGGTGTCCGATCAATAACTACAGAATGGTTGGCAGAAGGGTACCCAAACTTAGAGGGATGGTTGCTCATGACCAGTCGATGGCCCTTATTGATTTTGGGGTCACTAGGTCAAAGGTCAAGGTCGAGTTGACATTAACTATCGAAACGATGTCCGATCAATAACTACAGAATGGTTGGACCTAGGGCCCCCTAACTTGGAAGAACGCTTTACCATTACAACTTGATGACACCTATTCATTTTGGGGTCACTACATCAAAGTTCAAGGTCGCGGTCACATTCGCTATCTAAAGATGTCCGATCAATAACTACACAATGGTTGGTCCTACGGTCCTCAACCTTGAAAGGATGGTTGGTCATGACCAGTAGATAACCTGTTCTTAGCTCCACTGATCAGAGATCAGCAGAGCTTATGCCGTGGTGCGGCGTGTCTGTAAACTTTTATTTGTAGCGACTACTCCTCTGAAAGTACTTGATACTTGACGGATTTTCATGAAACTTCACACGAATGTTGCTCTTCATGTCTAATTGATTCTAGCAAAATTTCAGGTCGGCCGGAAATACAAGATGGCCGCCATGGCTAAAAAAAGATTTTCAAAATACAAGTTTGTAGCGACTACTTCTTGAAAACTATAAGTGATATTCATATGGGACTTTTCCTAAAAATGATACAGCATGACATGATGTTGGTCCTTGTCAAAAATCGTTCTAATTCGATGTTAAACATAGCTGTCAGTAGCCATCTTTGTTAACATAGAGTTATATAATGAAAACGTGTAGCCACTACTCCTCTGAAACTACTTAACGGATTTCCATGAAACTTCACAGGAATGTTGCTCTTCATGTCTAATTGATCCTAGCAAAATTTCAGATCGGCCAGATATTCAAGATGGCCGCCACAGTCAAAAATAGATTTAAAAAACATAAGTTTGTAGCGACTACTTCTTGAAAACTATAAGTGATATTGATATGTGACTTTTTCTAAAATGATCAGCATGACATGATGGTTATTCGAGTCGAACATTATTTTGATTCGACGTTAAACATGGCTGCCAGTGGCCATCTTTGTTTACATAGAGTTATATCATGAAAACTTGTAGCGACTACTCCTCTGAAACTACTTGATGGCTTTTCATGAAACTTCACATGAATGTTGCTCTTCATGTCTAAATGATCTTAGCAAAATTTCAGGTCGGCCGGAAATTCAAGATGGCCGCCATGGCTAAAAATAGATTTTTAAAAAATAAGTTTGTAGCCACTACTTCTTGAAAACTATAAAAGATATTGCTATGGGACTTTTTCTAAAATGATCAGAATGGCATGATGGTTATAGGAGTCGAACATCATTTTGATTCAATGTTAAACATGGCTGTCAGTGGCCATCTTTTCTTACATAGAATTATATAAAGAAAACTTGTAGCGACTACTCCTCTGAAACTATTTGACGGATTTCCATGAGACTTCACAGGAAAGCTGCTCTTGATGTCTAATTGATCCAAGCAAAATTTCAGGTCCGCCGGAAATTTAAGATGGCCGCTACGGCTAAAAATAGATTTTCAAAAAGCAAGTTTGTATCGACTACTTCCTGAAATCAAAATCAATCAGTAGAGTTTCAAGGTCATTGACCTCTTGTTATTTTCCGGTCACTAGATCGGAGGTCAAGGTTGCGGTGCCCTTCACTATCAATACGATGTCCTATCAACAACTACAAACTTGATGGATCTAGGTCCTCCAACTTGAAAGAATGAATGGTTGCTCATGACCAGTACATGACCCTTATCCTTATTCATTTAAAGGTCAAGGTGCCGGTGACCTTCACTATCAAAACGATCCCGGATCCAGAACATCTACATGCAGTCCGTACTTCCCATGGTATAATATATGTGTTATACCTTTTCTTGTTATTTGTATTTTATATATATATTAAAAAGAAATGTTTCATACAATTTCAAACATAGACACCTCTATTAATTTACAACAGTATATCGATAATAAAGATGGAACTAAGCGCGTTGGATTCAAAAGTTTTATATACACTATCGGTTGGTATAATATTATTCATGAAACCATAAAGACACGAAACCCAGATGAAACAGAACATTTACCAGATGGACTCTATAAATTTGAAGACTTGATAAAAGGTTTTAAATTTCTAAATGAAAAGATTACCCTGGGCATTATTGTCAAAAGTGCTACAGCCTTTTTAGATACGCCAATAGAGACACGAATGTCAAGCGGTCTTTCAAAAATGCTGGGATCCGAGGAAAGAAAATGGTTAAAAGGTATTCGTGTCGGAGATCACCCAATTGATTTAGCTCCTTATAAACAGCTATATGTTCATCTGAAACAAGTAAATACGAGTAGTTATTATTTCAATGGTGCACCAAGCACTATTATAGGTGTTGTACCTGTAGTAAATAAGCAGTATGGAGATATTGTATATGCAAGTTTTTATCCTGAATATCACAGTCTTATGAATGGTGCAATTACTGAATTGAAAATAGAAGTCAGAGATGAGCATGGCAACAAGATAGATAATCACGGTTTGCCTATGAGTTGTGTTTTAGAAGTTATTTAAAAAATATATTTTTATAAAAAAAAAAATGAGTATATTTGGACCACCAAGCCCTAAAAAAACAGAAGACTTAGAGGCTTTGATAAATGATGTTCACAATTTATATAGGCGAATTGTGCCTTTTGTTGACCAGTTTAATCATTTAAAAGATAGAGTTGATAATCTTAAATATGGAATTATAACAATATTTGCGGAGGCTAAGGGTCCACTTGTGTTAAATAGAATACTCTCATTTGGTAATGTGAGCAGAAACAAATGTGGGGCATGTAATGACACGCCGTGGACGGATTATGGGAATAGGTTTAGCAAGTGACCGACTAGTTGGTGACTAACTGTAATAGTTTCTGTCAATGGTGTTGAACAACCAAATTATGGCATAACGCTTCACATCATCCCACGCAATCATGATAACTTTGATAAACCTTTAGAGATTGGTGCTGGTTCTGTTGTTAACTTTGTATGCAAGGTTGCTAACGCTACCGCTGTAAATACGGTGGCATCGTTATTAATTGAATTAATTTAATTTTTTATTTATTAATAAAAATGTTTTATTTATTAATAAAAAAATGCCGAAGCAACCGACAGCACCAAGTATATATCCTGAGTTGCCAGTGGAAGACGGACAACATTATAGATTGCAAAAGATTTCAGAAATTGAAAAAAAAGTTAATTACAGAACGAGATATACGTCAGTCTCTTTATAAAAAATATAAACGTGGTATTAATATCACAGATGGAATTGACACTACCTTAATATCTGCAGGTGTTATTATGGCTGGGATTAGATTTGTTATTCCAGTTTTGATATCTTTAGAAATAGCAGCAATAGTATGTGGAGCTACAGGTGTTTGTATTAATTTTATCAGACGCAAGCTTAATGCAAAAGCTCAAAAACATCATGAAATAAAAACTTTGGCAGAGGCTAAGTTGAATTATAGTATAAAGTAGTTAATATCAAAAGCGTTGAGTGATGCACAAATATCTGAGCAAGAGTTTAAGTTGATTTTAGATGAACTGGAAAGATACTATAATTTGAAACAAGATATCAAACAAAAGAAACTTGAAATTAGTGAAGTTCAAAAAAAAGAACTAGTGGAGCAGGGAGGAAAGGAAGCAATGGCAACCTTACAAAAAAGTCTAAAAAGTGTGTCATGAATTGTTTTAGTAATGTGTATGAGTACGATCCACCACCTTTGTATTCAACCTAGAACCTTCTAAAAATATAATAAAAAAAAATACAAATTTAAATGGACTTACCTTTCATGAAAAATAATCCTAGTTTTATCCTTACTCTTTCAGGTCTCTATTCCCATAGGGTATGTCACCATGTCAAGAGTATACTAATCCTTAGTTTCACCGCCTTATATACCCGTCAGGGAGACCAAAAACTTCACCGATTGGTTGATATAAATAGACGCTTATCACATGATCTTCACCGATTGGTTGATATAAATAGACACTTATCACATGAGCTTCACACATGTGACAATAATCACGTAACCTTATCAAAGCTCAAAATCTAGAACATTCTTATCTTGAATCACCATGGTGATTTATTATCTATGTATTTTGGGGTAGATACTTACTCAAGTTTGATTTTTTAAAATCTCAAAACAAGTATCTACCATTTCATATTTTATTTCTTGTACATACTTGTTTTCAGATTTTAAAAAATCAAACTTGAGTAAGTAGGTACCATTTCATATATATGTATTTTGGGGGTTTCTGGATCAAACTCGAGCAAAGCGAGAGCTTTGGTCCAGAACCCCCAAAATACATATATATGTAGCCGTAATAATACTTGCAATGAATCAATCTTTTTGAGTTGTCCTCCGTGCACTGTTGGTTGACTTATATGTCATGGTCGACTTATATGTCATAAAAAAATGGTAAGTGGAAAAGAGGATCCTGTACAATGACTTATGAATATTAAGGAGTTTTGTCACTCCTCCTACCGGAAACACGTCAACAACAGAATAGAATAGAATATAATAGCTTTCATTTCCAATTATGGGTCATCACTGACACGTAAAGCAATATTAACAATAAAGAAGTACATACTATACATACAAGAACAAAAGCTTGATTCTGATTGAGAGAAAAACAAATAACTACAAGTATAATATAATAGTAAAAAACATTTAATACAAATCAGCACACTGACTTTATATTTGCCTTAGAAAGATATAATCTATTGTGCATAATTCAGTATGAATCAATACACATTTGAATATATAAGTTGTTATTACAATGCTTATGTTGTACACATAATTGTATAAGATCTTGTTTGGCAAAATTTGCATAAAAAAAATGGGTATATGCATCGCTTTTATTAATTGCTAATACCTTAATATTGTAGAAGGGATCCAGTAGACTGATTTAGAGAACTAGTAGACTGACTTTGCTGGCACAGCTTGTCCAGTGGAGTCCAGTGGGTCAATACACGTACAAACAAGTAATAGATAGAGTATGGTCTCAGAGCGAGTTTGCTTATTTAAACACCGAGATGGGCCTAGACGGGATCGCTTCTAACATACTCCTCATTGCTGAGATAGACTCTATCTTTTTTGTAGTCATGGTGTACTTAGTAACTCTGTGACGTTATAGTGACCGTACTCTAAATTCCAATATCTGGTAGTTGTAGTACGGCATAGCCACGCCCCTTTAGTTACCCTAAAAAAAAACGATTTAATACTCTGCATTCATCAAAGGAAATGTCACCGACATGCTACAAGGAGCGTTGGAGAACGGGTGTGTGGGAGGGGGAGGGGGCTCGTGCCTTATAATGTTGGAGGGAGCCGAGTATACTTTGTCTTCCCACACCCAATAGTTTGTAGACCCCACCCGAAAAAGAATAATATAAATAATCCAATAGTTTATAAGGAATCCAGTACTCTGACGTGGGAGTGTGTGTGTGTGTGGGGGTGGGGGTGGGGGTCATGTTTTGACAGGTGGGGTCACTTTTTTACAAGTGTGGTGTCGAATTTTTTCCAGTAATTTGGACCGTGGAGTCAAATTCTTATAGCTGATAATGACCAGGGAGTCATTCTACTATATAGGAAAATGACCGTGTGGAGTCATAATCCGAGGGTGTTCATCAATTTATGTTACACCGGCGATTATTCGCGAGACAAGTTGGTTGGTAGACGGACAATATACTACCCTCAGTCAATTTTGTGCTACTAGGACAAAATACCCTCAGCATTTTTGCAGAGTGGACAAAACCCCGAGACTATTTTTGCATGTAGAACATAGTTTTTGTTTGATGGAGGACATAATCCCCACAGAATTCATTTTGTTATCTAATATTAAATTATAATACATATTGTTAGGGGGGGGGGGGTGGGGGGGGGGCGGGGGTCGGTTGGGGCGGGGGCGGGGAAGCGGGTTATGAATATGGTTTTATGTTGACAAAATAAATAATGAATTTAATTGTAATTTAATTGCATTTAATTGTATTTAATTCACATATCTTACCTTGTGGGTAATGAAAACGAAGGATCCTAATTATACTCGTGCTAGTTACAATATAGACAGAACTTGCAATAGGTTGTCGTTAGTTTAGCCGGCATAATTCCGTCTGACATACTTATACATAGGGTGCTTTTTAACACACTCCCTCAACCGAATAGTTTACAGCATGGAACGACATTTAAGGCACTGTACATGGATCCCTGGTTAGCCTGCAGCGTCCCTTCTAACTTACTCATCACAGAACAGTTACGCATGTCCAAAGGTTGCATGGCAGAGTACTGATAGATCCTCGGTCATTTAACGGATCGCTTCAAACATACTCTCAAACGGAAACAGGTACAGCATAGACAAATCGTGCATTGCGGTGTACTGGATCCCCTGGTCATTGTAAGGGATCCTTTTAACATACCTACCAACATGAGTGTGTTACTCGGTCCTGCACATTTTGGATCAAGTCATAATATATGCTTGTAGTATTACTATCTTCCCGTGTACGTATTTTACGTTTTATGTTTTTTATGTTTTTTATTTTTAGGTCAGCTTCCTCTTTGCCTACTTCAAGCTTCTTTATATATGACTCTGATCGATTTTCTTTTCTTTATTTGCTTTCCAGCAATGCTTGTTTCTTTTATCTTAGGTCCTCTTCCTTTTCTTTAACTTCTGTTCGTCTGCCTAATTTCACTCATTTTTATTGTAGTCATATCAGATGAGGAATTATCATTAACAGAAAGTGTAATTTAAGGAGGAATTGACCTATTCGAAAAGTTAAGCTTGGGTGCATATATGAACTATGTATTTCTGTAAACTTGAAGAATTTTGCGATTTTGAATCTGAATTTTGTTTTTTCGTCATGTAAACACGTTTATAATAATAACGTACATCGAGTATGGCTTGTGTTTGACGTTTTTAATAAAAGATGCGTTGTACTCAATTTTGCAATGTTTTTAGCATTACAGAGTGTCTTTATTTATATCAAACTGTTCGCCTTGAAGGACAATGTCCGTAACTTTAAGCTTACAAACACGAAATAATTTGACAAACATTAAACACTTTTCATTATCGATAGAATGCGCATTTGGCTCAAGCAAGTGAGCAAACTTAGGCTTTTAAACGTTTGCAGTATCTTAACAGTAAACACAATACTGAAAAGGTCATTGACTATTTCAAGCGAAACTTCAACATTTATGAATATCGTGTAACAGAGTATATTTTGATTAAAAGGTCCTAATACATCACAGAGTTGTCCTTTCATTAATTAGTTGTAGCCTCTTTTGTACAAAGGCACGTTGAGATATATCTGAATATTCCGTTGAATTAGGTGTATATGATAGTGTAGTATAGGCAATTTTTTGATTATGCGTTTTTTTTTCCTTTCAGTATATATAAAAAAAACTAATGCGCTAATGGCTTCACGTGATCAGCCGGAAACTGTAATATTGTGGGACACTCATTGTTTACAAACAATAATATTTATTTTGTTCAAACTCACGAATCTATCTTACTGCAGACTTATTTGGATCTTTGCTCGTGTTTCATGCATACAATTTCACTTAATAACAAGAGGCCCAAGGGGGCCATGTGGACGCTCTACTAGGCTAAAATGCTCTTGCGGCGATGAAATGCGCACTGGGCTTGCACTCATCCTCCCCTGCCAAGATCGTTAAAATCCGGCCATGAGCTCAGAAGGGACTAGTCTGGACAAAGTTTGTGCATTAAAATCTTTAAAGGGACTACTCTGTCAAAAAAAAACACTCAACGTAACACGGCGATGACATGCACAATTATACTTGATATTGATCATTCTTGCCAAGTTTCGTTGAAATCCAGCCAGGGGTGGAGAGAACTAGTCATAGACAAAGTTCGTGTATCAAACCTTTAAAGGGCCAGACTCGTAAAAGTTAGTTCAACCGGAACCGGTGTGATGATATGCACAACTAAGCTTCGGTACTGATCATCTCTTCAATTTTTCGTTGAATTCCGGTTAGGTTTTCAGTAGAACTAGCACCGGACAAAATCTATGTATAAAAACCTATAAAGGACCATAGCTCCACTAAAAATCATCAACCGGAACACGGCAACGACATGTGCAACAAGCTTGTTACTGATCAACCCTTAGATATTTCGTGAAATCCGACCAGGGGTTGAGGAGAAACTATTCTAGTCAAAGAAATATAAAAGATCGTACAGGGAAAGTAGCATCAAGGAGAGACAGTCAACCACAAAACACAGGAAGAACGTTTGTGTATTTAAACCTTTAAAGGGCCATAACTCCACCAAAAATCTTTTCTACCGTCAACGTAGATATGTACAACTAGGCCTGGCTGCTTTTCGAAACTCGTCTGAGGCTTTCATTGATATCAACTATGTGGTAAAGCCTGGAAAAAGATCCGATGAAAAATGAAGCCCTATCGTGCTAACGAGGCCAAATTATAGCATATTTCAGAAAATCAAGGGCCATAACTCCCAGAGTAAATGGTCCCGATCTGGATGGTTTGTCGAACACGAGTTTTCATTGTTATGGCCTACATGTGTGAAAATGAAGTAAAACACCGTACAAACAAACAAACAAATGATATCAGTGTTTGGTAAGATCTGATGAAAATTGAAGCAATTTTCACTAAATCAAGGCCATAATTCCGGTGTACTTGGTCCAAACTGGCTAGCTATGCGAACTCGTCTGAGCCATCATTGATATCCACAATCTGTAAAGGTTGAGGATAGATCGGATAAAAAATGAAGGCCATATTCTCTTAACGAGGCAAATATAGCATTTTTATCTACTCAAGGGTCATAACCGTTGTTACTGTTCAATCTGGCTGGTTTTCGAACTTATCTGAGCTTTCATTGATATTTACAATCTGGTAAAGTTGGTAAAGATCGCATAAAACTGAATGCCCTATCGTCTTAACGAGGGCAAAATATAGCCTCAATTTAATGAAGATGAAGTTATAGTTCTTGTGTTACCGATCTCTGCCGTCCTACTCATGATGAAGTTTAATTGCAGTTCCGTAAGTAGTTTTTGAGTTATGGTCCGGACAAGATATCGGACGGACGGACGGACAGATGGACAAAGCAGCACTATATGCCTCTCCCTTTTGGGGAGCTACAAAGGGAAATTGCTGTGGCTCAGGTTCTGGACAGACTGAGGACACACTAAGGAATTATTCTGCCAAATCTCAGCTTCAATATTTAATTATCGGAGGTATATAACTTAGTAATAATAAAGTATATATTTAGTTATATCTCCGCTTTTGACTGACAGCACTATAGCGGGCATCGGTGGGTCCCTCCATGGACACATGTTCTAGGTTACTAAATCTGTTGTTGTCTTCTCTTTGATCAGAGATGTATTATTTAATAATAATGTTTATTAACGGTTCATCAACCATATACTGTTATTTAGAGCCGCCAATGAGAGAGGCGAAGGTTACATAGGAATTCGGGATCTGCGCTACTCTTACTCTGAAATGAATACCAATCCTCTCCCAGAGGCATTATTCTATTGCTTTCAAGAACGACAACTCCTGGGTAAAGATTGAATGAATACATGTTATATGTTCTTTAAAGGTTCGGAATATCGACTCCGATACCCGATTTATGTTCCCTTTGAGGGCAATCATCAAGAGATCAGAAAGGTTTTTGTTTTTATTTTTGTGTGCGAGGTGTGGTGGAGGAGGATATCCCCAATCACACTCTGCAATATATTTCTCTAAAATAGGGAGAGGGGGGATAGGGTGGGGGGGTGCGTTGTAAATACCATATCTAGGTTTGGATCTAGGACTGAATTGGAGGACCTGCCGCGCTAGAAGGTATTTTTTCCTAGCACATTTGTTTAATTTTTATTTGGTAAACTCTTTAGCATAACTAGGCGGGACCCAGAGCGAGCCCCCCTAAAATTGCTGCTGCTTATGTTTTGGTGGGGGCAGGTGGGGACGGACGCTAGCACCGGATTCACCCTTGT
>JAWPHD010022542.1:0-24769 GCA_037043455.1 Cyrtodaria siliqua | reverse complement strand
GGCATTCTTGAATTCCTTCTCAGTCGATATAACTCCTAAATGTATATATGTATAAATAGAACTCAACATAATAAAACATTAAATATGTACGAACATCTGGAATTATTCCAAAATATTCAATCACGTTCATACTTAACTTGGCGTTTTGTTGAAACAGCTCGACTAATGAATGTATCACCCTGCTCTCCACAATCCTAACATTTAAATATGATTACTATCGCAACAGCTATCACTAATTCACGTCTTATATATATATTTGACTACTGGGTTCGATTATAGGAAAATCATTCACGAGATGACGTGTGGTTCTTTCTACTATCGAGATGATGCGAGTAAGGGAAAAAGCAAAACACGCCTACCATTGAATTTCTCAATACGTTATTGACTTCAGTACTCAACATCAGAGTTATGTTTAATTTCGGAGTTAGTAATCAAAATTAGCAATAATTATGGATTTCTTTCAGTTGGAAAGCTTGAACTGTCACCAAATACATGTTCTATGTATTCATTTTACAATACAAATATAGTGTTATACACTTATTTCTAATGCAGGCATGCATTCATACTCTTGTGTCATATGTACAACTATAGTTGAGACTCAGTTCGTGTTAACATTTGTTATTCACTTGGAGGAAATAAGGATGATGCATACATATTGTTTTTTTGTGGGTTTAATCCAAAAAAAAATAATATATAATTGAATTGAATTGAATTGAATTGTTTAGTCGCACCAACAGCTAAAGTCATATGGCGACTTTCCAGCTTCCACTGGTGGAGGAAGACCCCAAGTGCCTCCGGGCAATGTTCGTGCACGGGCATGCACCTAGGTAGAACCACCGACGTTCCGAAAGCCAGATGGATAGCTTCCTCACATAAAGATGCCTAGGCCCCTGATGGATCGAACCTACAGCGATGAGGGGCAAGTGATTTCAAGTCAGAGACACCCAACACTCGGTCACGCACGCCCTCTGAAGAAAACAAAAAACTACGAATGTAATATATATGATGCTAAACAGAGCTGGTTCTACGTTAAAGGAAGCATTTTTGCAAATCAGTAGATCACAACTCATATGTCGCCACATTTGTGCTCAAAGTAGACGAGCATACACAATATAAAGTGTAATGGCTCATTCAGGTAAGATTGGCGATATGCTAGTTGTTGCAAGTCCACATTTTGCAACTCATTTGTCAATAGCAACACCGTGTTCAGCAACTAAATAGACTTCCGTCTTTCCTTTAAAAGTTTTTTCTCCATATACACTTTAAAATGAATTGCGTATTCCGAACTAAAGTTTGAGCATCGATTACAAACTTTCCTATATTTAGCTGCGATAGCCATCTTGCATGTTGACCAACTAGACATTTGGGCTATATCCCTGTAATGTTGCCCTGGTCAGTCTTCAGAACATCTGAGAAAACACAGACATTGACATCAATGGCAAGAAACGAGATTAACATATAAAACAAATTATTCACTTCCCAAAGATTACATTTTTGTCAGCAAATAACAACTAATTACAAACATGGCAAGGCAGTGTGAACTAGATGATGTACACGTATAAAGCATTATGCACATATATCAACTATTTGCCGAATAAAGTGCGAATGCATTATTAACTTACTGTGACTTTGGCCTTTGACCTATTGATATAATGTCACTAGGCATCCGACAAACTCTACATATTGATTATGTGTATCAAGTTTCATGAACAAATGCCTACGTCAATTTGGAACTTTAACGAGACGGAGTCTATCCTCTGAGCACGTTAAAGAACCATTTGAATGTATTCTATATTAGGATGCGGGCAGGGTTTTTATGTATGCTTACCCTGTCTATGGTCTAGCTCAAAATAACCTAAACAATATGTTAATTAGCGATTAGAATCTATTCAAAAATGTAATTCACTTTAAATACTCAGTACTTTCACAGTTAGGCTGAATAATTAAAACAGCCATTATAATATTTCATCGTTTCCGACATTATAGTGAACAAAATCTTACTAATGCAAAGTATGGTTCAGTTACTACAGGAAATTTTCTCTTCTATAAGATGGTGCTGCGTTACCATTAGTGTTCGTTGTTCATGTTGAAGAAATCAATAAATATAAACAACCGGATATACTCCTCCTCCTCCTCCTCCTTCTACTACTACTACAAATGCTACTACCACTATTATTACTACTATTGTAATTACTACTACTACCACTACTACCACTACTACTACTATTACTATTACTACTACTACTACTACTACAAATGTTACTACTACTACTACTACTACTACTACAACTACTACTACTACTACAATTACTTCTACTACTTCTACAAATGCTACTTCTACTACTACTACTACTATTTCTACTACTACTATTATTATTATTACTACTACTACTACTACAACAATTACTACTACTACTTCTACAAATGCTACTACTACTACTACTACTATTATTTCTACTACTACTACTATTACTACTACTACTACTACTACTACTACTAATAATAATTATACAACCAGCAGCTGCAGCAGCAACAACAGTAGCAGTAGTATTAGAAGTAGTAACAATATTACTACTCCTATTAATACTAATATTACTACTACTACTACTATTACTACTAGTAGTAGTAGTAATAGTAGCAGTAGTAGTAGTAGTAGAAGTAGACGTAGTAGTAGTAGTAGCAATAGTAGTAGTAGTAGTAGTAGTAGTAGTAGTAGAAGTAGCAGCAACAGCAGCAGCAGTAGTAGCAGCAGTATCAGTAGTAGTAATGATAATAATGACCACTGTCACGTGTTCTATACACAATGCAGATATCTCACATAACACTGTGCATATATATTTAAGCACCATCTATAATCAATATCTTAAGGTCAAACAAATACACATCATTTACAAACTATAGGAATTGTTGTAATGAATAAAACTGTGTACTTGAATGGCGAAACAATTTAGCGTAAAAAGTAAAAAAGAAAGTAGGAGGATAGGTAACTAAGCTCAGGGGAATCTATTCACATGCTACGAAACATAATCTGAACAGTTTTAACATATCCTGCGCAACAAACACACAAACAGGATTATGTGGTAGGATTAAGACATTAATCCAAATGTGAAATGTATGGGAGATGGGACTCTGTGGCAAAATAAATGCAATTACATATTGCTCACTACCCTATACAGTTATAATATACAAACAATAAGTTACATTCCTTCATGGGCAGTTATCGGTAGTACTATTCTGAGGAATTCGCTAACATCAACAAGGAAATTGCAGACGATTAAGATATTCACATACCTGTATTTCTTTGCTATTTATTTTTTCTGAAATTGTAAATCATAGACAAATGGTCTGTTCTAATTTTTCTGTCCTTTATCACGATCTGCGCACGTGATCATTGAAGAAACAATCTTGCTGTGACATGTGGAAATTGAAACCAATAGAGTCAAACTGAATTAAACTGTACAAATATGTACAAATTTGTACAAATATGTTAAAAGCGAACTGCTTATTAGTTTAAGCAGATAGGGCTTGAATTGTTGGTCTTTTAATCAAATACTACTTCATATTAAATATTTAGAGCATGTCCTGCCACGCTATATAACGTACTGATGTATCTAGCTCAATCAAAACAGATGTATAACAGGCTGTGGACCCTATGATGACGCCTACTTAAAGCCCAAAAGGACGGTGACGTTTGATGTTTGTCTGCAACCTTGTCTGGTCGTGCACTCAATGGTGTTTTCTCTTGTTGCTCTGGCTTCTGCCAAGTCATTGAGTACTTTCTTTGTGGCTTTCTAGGCTATTGTTTTTTGTATTTATATATACACGACTAACATTGTGTTTTATTTATAATGCTGCCTTGTTTGGAAGAGAATAGTTCATGGCGGGCCTTTCTTTATTTACACTGTCCCGTTTTATTGGGACGACAGTAGGGTAAGTGTGAGGTTTGGTGCACTCTAGAATCTGGTTTAAACCCCACCAGCGGCCTTTCTTGAAACTGACCGTTCCAAGGCGATAGACCTTTTGTCAACCCTTTTTTGTGTTTGTGACGTCATATGCATATATTCCTTGTTAACATTGCCATTCATGTGTGTCGTTTTGCGTGTTTTAGGTCTGTTCTGTTTTCACTGTTCTGTGAAAGCTGCATTTCCAGTTCGACTTTTATACATATGTTCATTACTTATGTTAGTTAAGTACATTACAGCCGAAGTGATAATACACGTGGCGTTTACGTGTGGACATTTCCGAGCAATCCCAAAATAACCAAAAGCTTAGCATCTTGACTATCGGACATAAAAACTACAAACATATATCCGTTTGCGTACGGCACTAGTAAAGAATAATACACATGGCACTGTTTTCCTACGTTTTGTTATTCATCGGCAAAATGAGATATACCTATGTTACTGACTGGCGTCACCTTATGTTTATGTTAAGTGCATGACTATAATAATCTTTCATGGGTATCCGGTGAAGATAGGGAATTCCAACCCGAGGTATACGTGTTTTTTATCGGAACCGAGACTCTATTAAAACACTTATACCGAGGGTTGAAATTCACTATCTGAACCGAATACCCATGGTAGATTCTTTTTCTTGCATATCAGAGACATGTTGTGCGTTGACGCCGCCAGCTATTAATGTTTTGCATGTTTTCCGGCATACCGGATGTTGGCGCGCGTGAATTTTATCTCGACCCTATGGTGAGATGGAAATATCTAGCCCCGGTAAAATGACGGATATCCTTGTCCGGTATGCAAGAAAAAACTGTCCATTATGTGGAGGACTTTTTAGCATCTGCTCTGTGTCGATACCCAAGGAGACTTTCATGCACAGGTATGTATTATAAGCTTCTGATTATTGTGGGATATATTGATAGCATGAATTACAAGGACTGGATCAAATAACTCAAAATCATTGAGGTTTGAATATCACAATGAAGTCAATACTTTTCAAATGATATCATAATAATTTATTCATTGACTAAAGACGTACACACACATGTGGTTTACAATAATCCATAACAACTTTGCTAATATATTTTTGTGAAGTTTTTATTATATTGTTTATTGTAAAACATA
This sequence comes from Cyrtodaria siliqua, assembly GCA_037043455.1. NCBI lineage: Eukaryota > Metazoa > Mollusca > Bivalvia > Adapedonta > Hiatellidae > Cyrtodaria > Cyrtodaria siliqua. Next base: position 19,691 of record JAWPHD010022542.1, on the reverse strand, counting down.
CTTCATTTTATTTCCAAATATCGAGTTAAAAAATCTAGTTTAAAAGCGTTTTGTATTCGAATTATTAATGTATGTAACGAATGACAAACCTTGACATTTCTTTTATGCAACACACTATGACCATAACCAACAATACCTTACAATGCTAGATTGGACAATTTAGTTTGTAGGTAAGGTTCGTCATGATGTCTACTCTACCACACCGATGCCAACTGCTGTAGCCATCATTAACGTTGATCTGAGATACACAAAGTTGAGTGAGACTCTGTACAATAACACGAAGTATACTTTACCACGCCGATGTCAACTGCTGAAGCCATCATTAACGTTGATCTGAGATACACAAAGTTGAGTGAGACCATGTACAACAACATGAAATCTACTTTACCACACCGATGTCAACTACTGAAGCCATCATTAACGTTGATCTGAGATACACAAAGTTGAGTGAGACCATGTATAGCAACATGAAGTCTACTTTACCACGCCGATGCCAACTGCTGACGCCATCATTAACGTTGATCTGAGATACACAACGTTGAATGAGAAGCTGTACAACAAGAAACGTGTGGGCAGGACAGTGGGGTACTAAAACAGTGTTGAAATATATATGGGAATATGTGAACATTTAACGCTTCTTTGAAAATCGTATATAATGGTTTCATTTAAAGAGATCCATAGTTCCATATTGTGTATTACACATAGTCGTGGTACCAGTATTGATATTATTTTCTTCCATTCATAGTGAATCACTGTAATTATTACAGTTAATAAGTGGAGTATTTATCTTTGTGTTGTTTTAATCATTTTATTTTGTTATTCAATTCCTTAAGTTTAAACATTCTTTCCACGTTGAATGTTTTTTTATCCTGTTTAACCATATTTGATCAAGTAAAAGGTTGTGCTGAAAGATACAATAGAAAGTGGCATATTGTGTTGAAAGTAGGTACAAAGGTCAAACACGAAATTGCAGCAATCACAGAACTCTATTAACCAAAACTCGCAAACAAAACAAACAACAATAACAAGGAAAATAAAAGCAAAGTTTCCGACACCTCAAACATATCAAATATAAAAGCGCATCGGAACGGTCAGTGGCAAAAAGGAGTCCTGAATCTGTATGATACATAGATACACTTTTCACAGCCACCACGCAGTACCTAACAAACGCTAGTAAATACCAATAATGACGTACCGTGTCCCTCTTTCATGTTGAGCCTTTCACCAGGTACTCATGCAGATCTCATCGAAGTCTTTCATAACACTATCGGTATCCGGATGATAAATTGAACGTTGACAACTATTTAATTTCTATAATTGTTAATAATATCTATCCTTAAGAAACGTCTTCCTCTTTGAGAGATGACCCGACAAATTGTGCACCCTATGATGACGTCTACATAAATCCTGAAAGTGATGGTAATGTTTGATGTTTGTCTTCAATCTTGTCTTATAGAGCTCTTAATGGTTCATTCTCTTGTTGCTCTAGCTTTTGCCAAGTCAGTGCTTGTTTAGTGATTTTCTCGTGATTGTTTTAATGGTTCTATAAACTTAATCATATGTGTATTATATTTTTAAATATTACCTAATAATGTTGACTAGTTTGGTAAACGATATAGCCTGGCGTAGATTTTTGTTTTACACAGTCCCGTTTTATTGGGTGTGTTGTGTATCGGTCTGGGCACATTATGCCAATTATTTCACGCGCATACAGTCCACGTTTGCGAGACGTCATGTTGTAAATAAACGTACAACGTCAATTGTTGATGCACTAGTATTACATGTAGTGGTGACATATATTGGTAAAATTGTGCATTTTGTGACCAAAGCACCAAACTTGACACATAGATAGACAATACTCTATTAAACATTTTTGACTATGGACCCACGTCAGATTTCAAAAAATGGCCGCCATTTTCAAAATGGCCGCCAAATATTCAATAAAGAATTAAAGAAGCCCATAACTAATTGGTTTTTAATTGGTTTCGTCAAAACTTGTTATTGTAAATACACTAAATTCAGGATAGACAATAAAATATGTAATATAATTTGGGTCATTTTTTTCTTCAATATGGTCGCCAGAAAATGCTAACTTTTTAAAAAAAAAATTTTTAGAAAGCAATCAAAATGTTGATGTGTTTTACAAAGGTGTTGTCTTGATATATTTATGTGTATGTCTATACTTCAATAAATAGTTGTTAGATACACCCTATACTTTAGGGGTGAGGGGTTTTACACATGTTTACATACTCTGCCATCTCTGAGACTAGTTTGTCTTATATACAGTTGTCTTTAGCCTTAAGCATTTCTGAAGTGTGTTTAAGTTTCAGTCTCAGATTTATTAGAGGTTTTTAGTTTATAATAACTCGTAAGTGTACATCCGGTGACTTGTTAAAACGATATTAAATGGACACACAACGATCTTGAATTATTTATCAAGCATCCAAATTGATTAATCCAATACATGCACCTCTTTGACTTTAAAACTTCTTGCATATACTTAAATACAATGCATAATTTTTTAATTGTTTGTGGTTATTCTATTACAAGTTTTAATATATTATTGGTGAAATATATTTCCCAATGAGCAATATGTAAAACTAATTTGCTTTCAACTATTTACATAATTATTAAAACTGATATTAAAACATGCATATGAAGTAGCAGAACTAATGGGACTCCGCAGGTTATAACTAAAATCAAGCTTGCCGAGTCTTCTAAACGCTTGGAGATTGTTTGTTTCTTTGTTTGTATGGTGTTTTACGTCATTTTCAACACATGTAAGGTGATATATGACGTTTGTTTTGTGGTGGAGGCAGACCACCCACTTTAGAACCAGTATTGTACACCTACCGCCATCCGTAAGAATCGACACCTCCTCACTTACAAGTCTCTAAACGCTTGGAGAAAAAATATCACAGAGGATATTTAGACAATATTTTTCATCTCCGATTTATCGGAATTAGATTTAATTCAGACATAAATTTACATTTGTTGATTTAACAAGACAATATCAGAAAACAAAATCAAATAGAAGTTTGTTATATACACAAACTCAAATGTAGTAAGTGGTCATGTCATTTGAACATTTTCAGTATGAGAGCTAACATTAAATTTAAACTAATCTTAATGATCTATGATCTGAATGGTACAATTGTTCTTAATCACAGTCACAGTACCCAACGTCGCATTTTTAAAAGACTGTATGCATCATTCCTGCGTTGACACATCGTTTGTAACACACTTGTCTCTTTGACATCTACATTTAATAAGTTCCTTGCAAATGCTGAGGCCTGTGACAGAGTTGTCGAGAAGTCACCGGATGTAGGCATTTCACTGGTGGACCTCCAACAATGTCCAATTACAACCTGTTAAACAACTCGGCAGGTGTGTTTGAAAAGAGCTACAGCAATTGGTGACACTGTCTTGTTGTCTGTTGGAACCATTGAATGTAAACAATTTTTTGCGACATGATCGAGAACTTTCTCTTGTCATACATTTTCCAACAAGCACAACTTTTGGAATTGTAAAGCTTGTGAAACCTCAACATAGTATTTCCGTTTTTTCCATACACAGGTTTAACTTCTTTCAGCAAATAAAGATATTTCATTACATCTAAGTGTGAAAAGCAAGTATTAATGAATAGGCAATACAGTGTGCAACAAATCACCTAGATCGATTAACGCTCCTAATTCTAACCCATAGCTCATCTAACAATATTTAATGTACCATTGCTATAACATGTACTGCAAGGTCTGTGTCTACTGTATTTAGCATAAGTTTAATGAAGTATTGTTTGGCATATGCCACATTTAGCACACGCATTGTACCAATCTCTTAGAAATGATCGAGATCAGTCTCAGATTCTCGTTGTCTGATTCAAAGCACATCTTCATCTATGTTGTATTGAACGTGTTTTTAGTTTTCTCTTCAATCGCAACCAATTGCTATGCCAGTTAACCAAAACTCTGATTTTGTTTTGCATGATGGCCATCACCTACTAAACCTTCTACAAGTGACATTCAACAATGTGTAACATAACTTGCTAATATTACATACTAATGTTTTGCAAGCATTAAAAGGCATTTAAGGCAGCTCGTATAGTCTGATTAAAATCCAAAAAGGTTTTCCAAAGTTAGAAAAAGCTGGTGAGACACCCTAATCCGCCATTAATCCGAACACATTCAACAATGTGTAACATAACTTGTTAATCATACTTACTAATGTTTTGCAAGCAGTAAAAGGCATTTAAGGCAGCTCGTATAGTCTGATTAAAATCCAAAAGCGTTTTCCAAAGTTATAAAAGGCTGGTGAGACACCTTAATCCGCCATTAATCCGAACCTAATCCGATACATTTATATGCGAGAAGAAACAGCAAGTTATAGAATCTGTTATAAGTTGGTGACCACTTAGGAAAGAAAACATGTTCTGGTTTATCTGTTTAAAGAGAGACTTGGTTATGTCGTCTATAAGATTAGTTACAAAAGTGTTATGCTTTGCATGTCATAATTTGCCTATTTGTTGAGCAATTTCTGGCACACGAGAGTCTTCTATGTAACGCATGTCAAGTACAAGTAAATCCTCAATATTGTCCTTGAATATATCTTCTAATTCCTGTAATCTGTCATTCAAACTGTCTTATGAACATCTTTAACTTGTTCATGATGGAAAATATCAGAGTCCTGTCATAGGCAGCGTCTGGCGAATTATTGCAATAACTGAAATTAACAGATAACTCAGGCCATATCTGGTTCAATGTGGAAGCTGCGATGTGTTTACAGCACCCACTGCACCTCCATCTTATTTCACAGTCTTATATTTCTGCTTGTGAGCCGATTCATTGGGTATTGATGAGACAACTGCAATTGTGAACTTTTAATTTCTCTTTATGATCGTAATGTGCAGTACTCAGTTCTAAGGCATGCCTTGCTCACACTTCAATGAAATAACGGTAAGCCCGGTTTACAATAAGACTTAGTATGGTAATAACGTGATGAGTATTCCCTGATTGTCTCAGATTGTTTTAAGTGCCTCTATTTTAAATACCAAGGCTGCAATGCAAAATGCCATTATGATCTTCACATTGGGTTTCAGGTTAATTTCATCGTTTCTGCTCGACAACTATATAGTTTAGACACAGTTAACCAGTTAGCATACAATGCCTTCGCGTTTAGGTTTTGTTTACTTGTTTTGTCTTGTAAATAAGGTTTACCTAGTCAAATAATGTATTTTAGGTTTTATAAATATATTTTATAATGAAGAGACAGTTTCTGATAAGAAAATTGGTTTGGTACCCTTCAGAAATTCCAAAGGCTGGAGAAAACGTAAGGTCAACCGGAAGTAAAATTCGATTTAAACGTGTAAATCCCTTAACGCATTAACCATAGGGTGCCTCTAAATAAATGTTATTGCAATATTAACAAAAAAATACTATGCCAAGAAAACAGAGTGAACAAATTCAACATATTAATTACGTTCTTACAAACAACTATTAAAGTCAGAATATGCTTATTGTTAACCTTAACGGAGAAGACTTTGTGTCAAGTATTTGTGTATACGATTACCTCAAATGTGCATTAAGTCCTCCGATGTACATGGACCCAGCCGTTAATAGAAACAACTGATTAGAAACGTACGCTTCGTTAAAAAGGCACGCTGACTTTTTAACTTTGCGTTTACATAAACATTACCTATGCTAAAAATAAACAATTTGGATCTGCACACTTCGTGTGCAGCGTGTAGGGTATACCGCGTAATTAGTACACCAATATTTATTCGGCATAGTGTGTACAGTTTAATTTTATTCAGTTTATTGGTTAGCGTAATTCTCTAAGTTATAACGCTTCCGAGTGCTTCGTCAACTGTTTCAGTTTATGTGTTAATAAGCATATTCTGCCTTAAACAAATTACACATTTTACTATTTGCAACATGTGTTTGAGGCCATTTTAAAAACGGTAGCCATTTTGAACTTATCATATAACCGGATTGTATTTCATGACCCTTTGTCTATCATTTTGCGGAATATGTTGTTATTTTGCGGCCATTTTAAAAAGGGCGGCTATTTTGAAAAATCTGACGTGGAAATCTATGTGCAAAGTTTGGTGCTTTTGTCAAACAATGCCCAATCTTTTCACCAATCTGCCCCACTATATATATATATATTGCATCCCCGTGAAGGTGTCAGTGGATATTGTCAACCAGAGGAAAATAATGTCAACCGAGGCGAAGCCGAGGATGACTTTATTTTTCCGAAGGATGACAATATGCACTGTCATCTTCACTGGAATGCAATTTGTATTGTATTATACAGAACAAAAAATGCTTTGATTGAAATTTAAATAGATATGAGGGGAAAAAATCCCCTTTTTTATTTATATTTTTACACTTTGAAATAAATAGCGGCCATTTTAACTTCAAGATGGCCACCATTTGCATGACCGAAATAAATGTAACCAACAGATTTCTTCAAGTACTATTATTGGATTACACAAACTATAGCAACAAAAATTTCAAATCCCATCGGTAAGGACAGGCCAGCCTACATTAATCGTATTGGAATATACAATTAACTGAAGAAAGGTGAACGTCCAAACTTGTAATATGTAGTATTGTAAACAAACCGAAACAAACTGAAATGCACTTTTCTGACATAATCAAGGGCCATAACTCTGTCACATCGGGGTCGATTATTACGAATACATCCAAATAATTATTGGTTAATTAGTGTAAAAACATATTAGAATGTACTTATATTCTTTAACGTATGGATTGTTTTTCGAATGTCGAGTTCAACCAACATATTTATCTTTTGTTGGTGAAAATAAGAAAATGTTGACTAAAGGTTGTTGCGAAAACATGACATTTACTTATTTTGCAATGGTTATGTGTAGCATACATATCGACTCATCTTCCATCTCCTCAACGTAGCTCCTATAACAGGGAGGGTTCAGGATTGGTATTAGATACATGAAGTAGCTACAGATTTAACAGAGCAAAATAATATCATGTGTAATAACTATGCTGTTTCTAGTCTGACAAGACCAGATTGTCAATTTGTTCCATTTTCTTCTATGATCCTAATAGCTTCATAATTTAAATAATATGAATAAGGCACTGCCTCATAGCGAGCTCAACTCCTTAAAAAACACTGGAATGCAAATAAAAACAATCATCAGCACATTATGTTTATTAGAGCCACCTAATTGAGAGGTGAAGAATACAAAATAATCCTGGAACTCTGCCATGCTACAAATAACTGATCGTTGGCCACAACTGATTGCTTGGTACATCACTTATTCAAACTCTTGTATCCATCAACCACAGATAACGGCGCCTCATTAATGGTACATCCAGTCCTTTTTAGTTCGGTTGTAAGTTGATTTTTAAGCCATCCGTTGCAGGTTATTAATGCTGAGTTCTACATAAAGCAGTACGCAGTCATAAACAACCATAAACAATGGAAGACTGATGTATACTATATTCTTTTCTTGGACATTCTTGAACATTCAGGACATCTAGACATGCAGCTTAATTAAGGCAGAAATGGCACTGAAAAATATAAAAGATATTAAATACAACACAAAAACAAGAGGCCCAAGAGGGCCTGTAGATGCTCTACTTGTATGATGTGATTCAAAAACATAAACATGATAGAGGCCAACCCAAGAAACATGTTTCCTATATTAAACTCTATGTAAACTCTGGGTTATCTTGGCGGCCATTTTGAATATTTGACGACAACGAAAAACACAAACTTGATAGAGGCCAACAACAGGAACATGCATATGATATTTAACTAGAATGGAATAAGTGGTAATATGTTGTTTGATAAATGTCCTTAAATTTGACCTAAGTTTAGCCATGGTGGCCATTATGGACGACTGGAGGCCCAAAAAACGCCAATCTGAGGGGGATTAACCCAAAGTTCATTGTGATTAAGTTTCATCAAAATCCTTCAAGCAGTTTCAGAGAAGATGTCATTTTTAACGTTTTCCTATATAACTCTATTTAAACTTTTGGTCGCAGCAGCGGCCATTTCGATTATTTGACGATAACGAAAAACAAAAACTTAATAGAGGCTAACCCAAGGAACATGTATATGATATTTCACAAGAATGGAATAAGTGGTTTCGGAGATGTCGTTTGAAATTTACTTAAATTTGACCTAGTTTTAGCTATGGCGGCCATCTTGGATGACTGGCGGCCGTGAAAAACATAAATCTGAGAGGAACTATCCCAAATATCATCAAAATCTTTCAGGCGGTTTCAGAGAAGATGTAATTTTTAACCTTTTCCTATATAACTCTATGTAAACTTTGGGTCGCCGTGGAGGCCATTTTGATTAATTGACGATAACGAAAAACACAAACTTGATAGAGGTTAATCCAAGGAACATGTATATGATATTTCACAAGAATGGAATAAGTGGTTTTGGAGGAGATCCGAGATGTCGTTTGAAATTTCCTTAAATTTAATCTAGTTTTAGCCATGGCGGCCATCTTGGATGACTGGCGGCCGCGAAAAACTAAATCTGAGAGGGACTATCCCAAATATTATTGTGATTAAGTTTCATCAAAATCCTTCAAGCGGTTTCAGAGAAGATGTAAATTTAAACCTTTTCTTATATAACTCTATGTAAACTTTGGGTCGCCGTGGCAGCCATTTTGATTATTTGACGATAACGAAAAACACAAACTTGATAGAGGCTAACCCAAGGAACATGTATATGATATTTCACAAGAATGGAATAAGTGGTTTCGGAGAAGATGTCGTTTGAAATTTACTTAAATTTGACCTAGGTTTAGCTATGGCGGACGTGACAAACATAAATCTGAGAGGAACTATCCCAAATATCATTGTGCTTAAGTTTCATCAGAATCTTTCAGGCGGTTTCAGAGAAGGTGTAATTTTTAACCTTTTCCTATATAACTCTATGTAAACTTTGGGTCGCCGTGGAGGCCATTTTGATTATTTGACGACAACGAAAAACACAAACTTGAGAGAGGTTAACCCAAGGAACATGTATATGATATTTCACAAGAATGGAATAAGTGGTTTTGGAGGAGATGTTTGAAATTTCCTTAAATTTGATCTAGTTTTAGCCATGGCGGCCATCTTGGATGACTGGCGGCTGCGAAAAACATAAATCTGAGAGGGACTATCCCAAATATTATTGTGATTAAGTTTCATCAAAATCCTTCAAGCGGTTTCAGAGAAGATGTAATTTTTTAACCTTTTCCGATATAACTATGTAAATTTTGGTCGCTGTGGCGGCCAATTTGATTATTCGACGATAACGAAAAACAAAAACTTGATAGAGGCAAACCCAAGGAACATGTATATGATATTTCAGTAGAATGGAATAAGTGGTTTCGGAGGAGATGTCGTTTGAAATTTCCTTAAATTTAACATAGTTTTAGCCATAGTGGCCATTTTGGATTACTGGCGGCCGCGAAAAACAAAAATCTGAGAGGGGCCCTCCAAAGTAACATTGTAATGAAGTTTCATCAAAATCCTTCAAGCGGTTTCAGAGGAGATGTTGATTTTATAAAATTGCTAACAGACGGACAGACAGACGAAAAGTGATCGCATAAGCCCTCCTGGCCAGTAGAGCTAAAAACAATGTATATAATCGATTCAGTAACCGCGACTGATAGCATTTGTCTTAAAACGTCTTAATTTTTTAAACGGTTGTGACACAGCATAGTGGTAGACTTATAATCCAGAGATCTTACTTGGTTTAAACATATTTTATTTCTCATTATTATTACAGCATTGAATCTGTACACAATAGCAGAAAAAGGATTAGAACGAAAGTAAAATACATTGTACTTATGTTCTTCTCCTAGAGATCTTACTTGCACCACTGGATGTTTCAATGTGCCCATGCAGAAGACGTTTAATTTCTTAACTTTGTATTTTTGATGTTGACATACATGTAAACAGTTTAACTGTTTGAATGGTGTGTTATGTTTACATCATTTTAGCACATGTTAGGCTATATAAAATTTATGATGGTCTAAACAATTTTGTTTAGAGACAGGCCAATTTATTTTTCTTGAGTAGAACCAGTACTTTTTACCTCCAGCCATCTGTGATAAGCGACACTTTCTCACTTGACAAGTCAAGCTCACAGTGGGATTCCATAGACGCCAATTTTTTCAGAATCACATCAGGGAGATTGGACTTTTAAGTCAGGGAGATTTACGTAACGCCATGGAACCATCGCATTTTTTCAAATAATGAATACAATTGCTAATTTTATTTTGTATTTCATTATCTATATAATATATACAATAGATGAAAATAAATAACAGTACCGGTATATGCATTATGCCATAATGAATTAATTGCTAGATTATCATGCCCGTAAGCCCCCATTTTTTTATGCCTGGCTTTTACACCGATTTTCGCTGTTTTGAGAGCCGGGTTATAAACCTGTCCCCTGAAACCCGGAAACGTAATAACCGGTGTTGAGGTACACAATTTCTTCACAAAACAACGTAAAATTGGCAAATTAAATGGGGAAAAACTGGTGTTTGTTATCATTAAAATGTATTGCAATTATAAAAGACTGGTTTAGTTGTAATATTGTGGAGGATAAAACATTTTTAATAGACATCTTTACCGAATGCATCGATCAAAAAGTGCTGATTTCGGCAAAATCCTTCTCAGTATAACCGTCCATATTTCAATAAATCTCGTCGTGTGCCGCATGTCGCTAGATGCAATTTCATTTGTTGGTTGCACGATCATAACCCCATCCTGATCGATTAGACATGCGACAGCTGTTTGACATGGGCTAATCACATGCTGTGTATTGCAAATTACCGCAAATTACAGACAATTAACCGATTTCCGGGAGTTTTTGAACGGCTTCCGTGTGATCGATAAATCAAAGGCAAATCCGTTAGTCTACCGGAGAATGCGGGAGATTTGGCATGTATGGGATTCAAACTCGTAGAGCTATGAGAGGCGAAAAAGTTTTAGACGTAGCTTCTTTACTGTCCCGGCCAAGGATGCAACAGACATAAAGTGGGCAGTCCTGTGTATTGAAGGTTTTATGATTCCTATATATTCTTCTCCTCTGCCTCGGGCGGCTCTAAATAACGTTAGATAATGTGTTGATAAGCCATTAAACAATATCTGTTCAAGAAGCTACTGTTTAACACTGCAAAAAGGAAAATATTTCCTGGCAGAGGGATGTTAACAAGCATGTACTGGAGTCGGGCATATGAAAGACTAGATGAATCCATTGAAGAATTGATTTGCGAATGTCATCATTTTTTAAGGATTTAATTCAGTATTTCGAACTTTCGACAGGCTAAGTAAAACATTTAGGCTAGTTTAAAGTGTATAAAGTCCGAGGCACTTCTCGTTAACTTTAAACTAGCTACATGTTTTTCATACAACGTAAAAATATGAAATATTGAATTCAATCCTTTTATGTACATTTTGTTTGTTTTTGTATGTTATTCAGACTTTACTCATGTAAATTTATATGTAATTGTGCTAAAAATATTGTTTTAAACCTGTTCTACATACTGTTGGTAACAAGTGACGTTGCCAACCTTGCACACTTTTTTTATAGCAACTGACGACAGTTAGCATGAGAACGTCAAGACACGTATACGGTTATGTTATACAACCAAAACAAGTTATTCAAACGAATAAAATACACGTTGTTTGTTTTAGCCCTGCCCAAAATGTAAACGTTTTTTTTCACTGGGAATTTAAATGCAACAAATAAACTGTTACATGTTTCATTTGTCAATGCAATAGAAATGTAAATATTGGGATTTGAACGGTGGTATTGAGTGGCAACTTTACCATAGATAGCTTTATGGTAAATTTTCCATTCACTTTGCATTTTATGGTAAATTTGCCAACCACTGCCGTCGTTAAAACCCCAGGAATACTGAAAATTAGTGAATCAATTCTTAAATATACTGTTTATATTATTAACCTGTTCTTATATTATCAACAATAATGTGCCTTGGGAGGTATGATAAATGATAAAATCATAAACAGTGCCAGAAAGATAACATATCATCAGTGTTAGTGATGTACCGATTATTCGATTGTAACCGAATTGATCATCAGTTACTTAGGCACCCGATTATGATGATTGATTATGAAAGTCTATAATCGATCATCGGTTGCATGTAAAAATGCACTTAATGTTCAAAATAGAAATAAATATGATTTTCCATGAGACCACACTTGTGAAAATGAACAAATAAACAAATTTATATCAAGTATAATTATTTTGCTGTTGAAATGGCAATGGTATAAGACACAAGACAGGAAAGAATACTTGATTAATCAGTAATAATTCTAAGTTCAAGGCCTCAAACTAAGATTAACATACACATGTTATGTTTCATATTAACTAACCGATGATTGATCGGTTACATCCAACCGATTGTAAATGATGATCGCTGGTAAATTTCAACCGACTGCCCATCACTAATCAGTGTATTGTTAGACCACCGGCACGGTTAGTCAATATGAAGAATTGTTTCAGGCTTTGAACTTAGAAAAATTCTGTTAAAGCTGTACAGTCCCTATTTTAACTGGTAATTACTCATGAATATGAATGAGTCACGTGTGAAGTAGTTTCAAATCGACGAATACCCCAAAAGTCAGTATATAAGGAGAAATTGATACATAAAATTTCATATTTTTATTTAGCCTCCGTACAGGTAACATCGATAAATATACGGCTCCAGAATATATGTGATAAAAAAATAGTTGCCCGGAACTTGAACCACAGCCGTGCACTTGTAATATTTGAAAGATGTACGCTGAACCTCTAGACCACTGCTATTTATTGGTATTTTTAACACTAAATAGGCATTACGTAATAACAAGAGTGCGCACACAAACTCATCAAGCTCTAAATAACAAGTCGAGATATGGTTGATTTGAGGCGAATTATTAGTTTCATATTGATAAGATACAGTATTACACCAGGCAATGTTAATTTACACATGCAACAATATGGACTGCATATTTACTGATCCATCTTTAGTTGCGTTCAAATATGTTCAGTTATTTTGCCTCATACTAAATGGTAGTTAGTTTACTATTTTCTCAAGGAGCGTTGTACTTCAGTGGACTTGAAATCAGAAGGTCGTGTGTTCGAGCCCCGAAAGAAGCTAACTTTTTTTTTCTGTAAAAATTACTGTTACCTGTGTATAGGTACGATGTGCACTGGTCGATGTATGTACAGTAAATGATTTCCTGCGCTATATTTGCTCGCTTAAATATCCGATTTCGACATGAAGTTACAAATAAAGACACGCCTACAAAGAAGAAATCGATTGATATAGGAACTCTGTAGCTTTAAAGTATGTGCAATATCCGTTCAGACCACCAAACCAGCAGGACGTGTCCGTCTACAACAGATTGAGGCCCGGTCAGCTTTTTCACTTACTTACCGACGATACCTACAACTCTTCAACTCTTAGAGCTGATTTTAAACTGATTTTGGTAAAGATCAGTTGAAATATGTAGGCACTGACGTCTTAATGAGACACATTATAGCATTTTAAAGAACATCAAGGGCGATACTCAAGTGTTACTGTGTGATCCGGCAGGTTTTAGAACTGATCTGAGTTTTTATTAATAACAACAAATTGGCCAAGGCTGGTTCAGATCAGATAAAAAGTGAAAGCCATATCGTCAGTGTATTAGGCAGAAATTCAAGAACTTGGTGTGCAAATATGCAAACAGGGTGTGCAAAATAAGTTGCTAACACGCATTAAGCGCCAATTCGCGACAAGTTGGTGTCTCTGGGGTAATTTATTTTTACAGATAAAGGTGAAAAGAATACATTTTAGGTCATATTTCTTCTATAAATGTATACAAAACATAACAATATTGAGAAAGTAAGAGTTTGGAAGTGTTGTTGAGCAAAAACTTTTTTTTTACCCCACCCACTCCCTCAAATATTGGCCGCGATTTTTCAAAAACGGCCGTGCAAAAGACGGCTGCACGGTTGGCTGGCTAATACACTGCATATCGTCTTAACAAGCCAACATATAGCATATTTAACTAAATCAAGGGCCATAGCTCTGGTGTTACTATTCCGACCTAGCTGTTTTTCGAACTTGTTCGAGCTTTCAATAATATCAACAATCTGATTCAGTGTAAAAACCATATCGTCTTAACGAGTCAAACTATATCATATACATTTATATTTAAGAACAATAAAATCTACGGCCATAACTCCAGTGTTACTGGATCCGATTTACTTGGTTCTCAAATGTGTCTGATCAGATGAAAAGTAAGGACAATATCGTCTTAACGAGGACAATTATAGCATATTTAACTCAAATATGTTCAGTTATTTTGCCTCATAATAAATGGTAGTTAGTCTACTATTTTCTCAAGGAGCGTTGTACTTCAGTGGATAGAGCACAGGACTTGAAATCAGAAGATCGTGTGTTCGAGCCCCGAAAGGAGCTAACTTTTTTTTTCTGTAAAAATTACTGCTACATGTGTATAGGTATGTACAGTAAATGATTTCCTGCGCTATATTTGCTCGCTTAAATATCCGATTTCGACATGAAGTTACAAATAAAGACACGCCTACAAAGAAGAAATCGATTGATATAGGGACTCTGTAGCTTTAAAGTATGTGCAATACCCGTTCAGACCACCGAACCAGAAGGACGTGTCCGTCTACAACGGATTGAGGCCCGGTCAGCTTTTTCACTTACTTACCGACGATACCTACAACTCTTCAAGCGATGTTGACGCGTCCTGCAGGGAACTACCATCAATGTCAACCATCAACTTCGGGTCCTCTGGTCGTCACACATCGAACCATTCGGCCGAAAGTTGAAAGTTTTGTTAGAACGTGACTACCACCATCGTCCATCCTCAACGTCGGACCCGGTGGGCTTTCGGTACAAGCTAGTCCCATCGAGCTGAACGTTGAAAGTGTAGTACTCAGGCAGTCATGAGTACAGATACAACACGTTCCGATTAGGTATACACCCTACACTAGGGTGATACCGTGGCCCTTCTGAGGGCCGTTTCTTGGATTCTACTGAGACGTTTAACCACCACGGATACAGACATAAACATCACGGGACTTTCAAACCAACAGGATTGACCTCTTAGCGGTGTCAGCGCAGAATTTCATGTGCTTGCGGATTGACCTACTAGACAGGCTTCAAATCTACTGTGCCCTGAGTGAGTGGTAGTTTTTCTTTACCCTCGCCCTATGGCACTGGGCCTTTTGGCGAGCTTTTTGTCAGATGATTAGAGTTGGATGGGTCTAGGAGTTGGGACGTCGTCCAAGCAGGTTTACTGTAGAACAGCAGCAGTAGATGGTTAGTGAAGAAGTCCAACGTTGATAGCCAGAAGTTGAAGATTAAATCCAAGTAGATTAGAAATTCCGTTGAAGATTTTGGCCAATCGGATTGCCTGCAGAATTGTGACTAGGTCAATCCGATTGCCGGCTCGAAAAGATGATTTGAAGCTCTCGACCAATCAGGACGCAGATGATTTGTAGTCCATCTAGTAGGTCAATCCTGTTGATTGGGAATCCCGTGGTAGTTGTCCCGTGATGTTTACGTCCTGGAACTAGCACAAAATGGTGAACGACCCCCGGAACGTCCCCAACGTTTGCGGAGGTGATGGTATATATATCACTAAAGTACGATGCGTTTTCATTTAATCATAGTATTTTAGATTATCGATACTGCAGTAGCTTTTAAAGTTTAGGTAGATCTACTGTTACCTTGACTTTCTTTATCCAGCCGGCAATAATCGGCCGCAATAATCACCAACAGTTACCTACTAATGACGTCACATTAACGATGAAGTCTGGTAACCTGCCAACTGGATGGACTACCTCCAACGCGAACAGAGGTGGGCCGGATACCAAACACAGAAGGGTGACCTCCCCTTAACAAGGGAGTTAAGTTTGTTTTGACTAAGGGAGTTAACTGTGTTTTGCCCTTTTTTACCACGGTTTTTTTTTCCCTGTAGTATTTTTGCTACTCGTGTTACCGTAGAGCTCGCTTGCGCGCGCGTAGCTTCGCGACGCGAGCTGAGCTCGCTATAAAAGAATAGCGGAAGAGACGGGGTGGTTGAAGGTAGAGAAGAGGGGATTACGGATGAGATTGTAATATATGTAAGTCAGATATTGCTAGTTTTTTATACATGGCCGAGCGTTTATTGATCATATGAAAAAGTCTTGTACAGATCAAATGAAAAACAAAGTAGCTACAGATTTAACAAAAGCAATATAGAATTTTTCAATACATCAATGGCCAAAACTCTGCCGATTCTATTCTGACATGACTAGTGTTTAAATGTGTCCTATTTTCTTCTATGACAGGAAATAACTAGTAAAATATTTAACAAAATTAAATGGTGGGTGTATGTATTGAGGAGCGTTATCGGTGATAGTGATGGATGTGAGTCAGATATTGCTCAAACTTATCCGAGCTTTTACTGATAACATTCTGAACAAGTCTGGAAAAGACCATACGCTTATAAAGTAGCTACGATTTAAGATAACAAAATATAGCATTTGTCGATAAGTCAAGTGTCATTCATGTAACGCTGGTGTTGCTAATTTAGTTTGTTTTCAAATTTCGAACTTTTTCGAGCATTCGTCGATAACAACAATTTGAAGACAAATGAGAAAAAAGGCCTTTCGTCTTCTCGAGGCAAAACATAGCATATTTAAGATGCTAGCGTGCGCGTAGGCGTGTGTGTGCTGGTTGAGGGCTTCGTCCGCACCTGCACAGGATCAGACACCTTCCTGTATTAATAACTCGACTGCGCCTGTCAATTTTGCATCGAACAATCCCAAGCTGGTGATCTTAACGTTATCGTTTAATCAATTTATAGACATCGCTCGAGGTCATGTAGGTGGATTGAAACGTTCAAGCTTAGGTTCAATGGGTGTATTCAGTGGCCACTCTTAAACTCGTTTAGGCTGATATACATTTCAATTTGCTAGAGGCGGAAGGACCCTGGGTTTAGATAATGGATGTGGTGGAAAGACCTATACAGACCTCTCATCTTTTAAAAAGGTGTCGTCTCTCATTGTTAACAATGTTATCCTACTTCATGAGGAATTGAGGGCATTTTCCTATTTATTATTTTTTGCCTTGAAAATCGACCAACCTCTACCAGGTTTTGTGTATAGAATAGGAAGAAAATATTTTGGCACCCTCGTTGATTAGCCAACAAAGCAAACGCATTATACATGGGCTAAGAATGTATTTGTGGTGCTTGTATATTTAACTTAAAATCTGCACAACTTACGAGTATCTAAATTTCTGGATCTGACTCTAAATTACAAACGCGATGACGTGTCTTTATAGACTATAATTGTAGGTGGTCTATATAGCCTTAAACTAGTTTTATATTGAAGAACGATACGCGAGATAATAGAGGGTAGTTTCGAGACACTGCGTTTGACGGAATAAAAACAGAAAAACGATTTAAAAGTTTTACATACCCCAAAACATCATGCCCCCACCTCCCAAAAATAATCAAAATAACCACTAGAGTGACAATGATGATGTTTCACGACATGTGGGTTCTGAACAAAAAAACTCGAGATTCATTATACAACAAATAAGTTATGAATATCGAAAAACAAAAAAAATCGAGATTCTTTATTTAAAAAATAAGTTTTGAATATCGAAAAACAAAAACTCGGGATTCGTTGTTCAACAAATAAGTTTTGAATTTCGAAAACAAAGAACTCGAGATTCGTTATTCAACATATAGGTTTGAATATCGAAATACAAAAACTCGAGATTCGTTATTCAACAAATAGGTTTTGAATATCGAAAACAAATTTTAACCCTGGAATAGCATTGACCCGAACCGTGTTGTACATAACCTAGAGTTTTGCAAGAAAATCGTTAAACATATTTAATAGTTGTAACATTTGGAATGTAGGGGCCAGGAAATGTTTATATTTATTCGATATCCATGATTTTATCTAATTCACGTGACTATGTTTTGAGATAAAACAGAGTTGAAATAAAGTTAAATAGGTTTTTTTAACAATTCATGGCATCAACATGATCAACATATGTTATGTTATTTGGGGACGCCGCACACAGAGGGGAAGGATACATAGGAATCCAAGAACCATGCCCTACTCATACGATCGAATAGCCTAAGATTCCTATGTATTTTACCATTCGAAAAACGATAAATCCCGGTTAACTTCTCCATCCAAAGGACCGGATTAAAGGAATTGTCTTTCATCAAAAACAAATGGAAGTAGGCCATTGGTACCATTGAGTCTCAAAACTCGTCATCTCCAGATTAAAAATCAAACATGCTATCCGCTGGGACATCTCGGCGAATTTGAAAGAGTTGAACTTAAAAAATACAAGAAAAAACAACAACAAATCTAAACACAATATTTAAAATTTAGTTGTTGAAGAAGGAATGAATCTCGAGTTTTCTGTTTTTCGATATTCAGAATTTCGTTATATATATTTATACATATATATTTATATTGGTAAATATAATTTATTTCTTGACATATGTGTTGAAAAACGAATCTCTTTTCTTTTGTTTTACGATATTCAAAACTCATTTGTTAAAAAACGAGTTTCGAGATTTTTTTTTAACGAATCTCGATTTTTTTGTTTTTCAATATTCAATTTGAATATCGAATATCGAATATTATGCTAACCGACGAATAGAAGCATCTTTCAAACGCAAATACTGTTTTTGTTTTTTTCGACATAATTTATAGATAAAGAACTGAAATAAACGCTCTTCGTGCTCAGTTTCATCGGCACGAGTAATTGTTTACTTTAACAATCCGTTAAAATAATGAAAATGTTTGATAACCCACATCAGAGAGTGTAGAGCGTCTCTATATGGTCAGTGAATGCAGTGAGCAGTCCAACGGTCAACCAAGTACAGTTGACTGTTCTACGCTTTCCGCTATGATCTGATGATACAAAACATACATGATGTATATTGCATTTATCAACCGTTTATTGATTTACCCACATTCGGGATCCGACAGGTTGGGGTAAATCAAATAACTTGAGATTACAACGCAATGTATCTGCGATGTCCAAGTAGGTTTTGTTTGATCAGAGTGATATATTCATGTTTGGATACATGTACGCGATTAAGATAGCGCATAATCAACGCAAGAGCATAAACAAAGGTATTAATACGTCCGAAGAACATGTAAGTACTTTGTTTTATATATTTATGATCTTAAATACAAACATAATGAGATATAGAATATCATACAAAAATAAACTTGTACTTAATGTTAATATTCAGTTTAAATAAACGTGGTTCAATAATTGAATTGGTTTTTCAATAATATATAAATGGATATAGCTGTCTTCTATAGTTATGGCGAGAATTATGAACTAAGCATTTCATAGGGAGTTAACCCTGTAGCGTTCGAATACCACGAATGGCAACTCTGCATTGCCGAAACGCGTCGTCCACCTCCTAAGCCAATTAATCCAATTAATCAAGACGTTGGTATCGATGGGCGAGTGATTACCAAACGTGAATACTTGGTCAGTCAGTTATAACAACACATATTATGTTTTTCAATCTGTGTAACTAATGGAAACTGCCAACGATATCCGTGGTGTTAACTTGGGGAATCTGTCGCCTCAAGTGAATGAACGAACTCCTTAGAAAAACCCTAGATCA
>JAWPHD010022541.1:0-24773 GCA_037043455.1 Cyrtodaria siliqua | reverse complement strand
TACTGAAGTTGGCGACACAGAATTGTTACAAGACCCTACCCGTATATACAACGCTGATGAAAGTGGAATATCCCTGTGCCAAACCAAGAATTGTAAAGTGATTGGTGAAACAGGGGCCCCTGTTATCTACCAATACGGGAACTCGGACAAAACTCAGATGACTATAATGGCCGCATCAAGTGCCGCCGGGCATTACATCCAGCCGATGAATATATTCCCAGGGCAGCGCTTCTCCTATAACCCACTAGATGGGTTTGAGGAGGCTGCCCTCGGTCGCTCAGTGAACGGTTGGATGGACTCTGAGGTATTCACGTCTTGGCTGACTGAAGTCTTCATTCCAGGTGTAGAAGCAAGATCCATCAGAAAACCTGTTCTTCTACTCTTAGATGGACATAAGACGCACATAACAATGAAAGCGTCCGATATATGTGTACAACATGGCATTGAACTTTACTGTTTGCTTGAACATTCGTCTCATTTGACACAGCCATTAGACCTGCGTCTATTTGGCCTTCTGAAACAGTCCTGGCGCCAGGCTGTTCGAGATTACCAATCTGAGCATATTGGTGAATACGTCACGAAGCAGACCTTTGCCAGAGTATTTAGGCAGGCTTGGCTTAAAAGTGCAACTGTGGAAGCAGCCGTCAAAGGGTTTCAAGACGCAGGCATTTTCCCATTAAACCCACAGAGGGTGGTATCATCAGTAAAACTTGCACCGAGCACAGTTTTCATTGAAGAACCAGCTGCTACGTCAACCTCGGCTGTTTCATCGCCCACTATGACAAATGCTGACAATGTTGCAACTACGACAGCTGAGTTAGATACTACGCCCGCATTGACGACTGTCGACCATATTGCCACGACGACATCCGAGTGTGCCACAACACCCGCCACGGCAACAGTTGACTCTACTGTTGCTACGCCAACCCCCGCATACTCTGTTCAAATACCCAATAGGTCATCAGTTGACAATGTTGCAACGCCGACAGCTAAGTCTGATACAACCATCGCCATGACGACAGCTGAGTTTGTTACACCCCTTGTGACCACAGCCGAGTCTATTACAAGGCCCACAATGACAACTGTTGACTCCATTGCAACGGTCACCAGTGCCACCATGCCAAACGCAAGCGGTGATGCAGCTAAGTCACCATTCAGCAAGTTTTTGGTAATCCCGCAGACACTTATAAAGAAGAAACCTAAGGCATGTAAGGCGATAATGCCAAAGGCGATAACTGGAGCAAAATATAGAGAATGGCTTAAAGAAAAGAATGAAAAGAAAGAAAAGGAACTTAAAGAGAAGGAACAAAGGAAGGAAGAAAGAAATCAGAAGAAACTTAAGAGAGCAGAAGAAGTGCAACAAAAACAAGTAGTTAGAATAAAAACGCAAAGAACAAGAGGAAACGAATAAAAAGAAGAGAGAACTAAAAGAGAAAAAGAAGCAAGAAACCGACAGGATTCTAAAGGAAATAGAAGCGTCCGATTCTGATGACAATGCACATGTAGATGTCACTAACTGTTTTAAGTGCGAAACACCACTCTGCGATGAATATATTCAGTGTACAAATTGCTTCAGGCGCTTTCACCTACCATGTGTTGCCGAAGAACTTATTGGTGATCTGGAAGACCTACCATTTGAGTGCAAATACTGCTTAACCTCGGTAAAACATGGCAATGAATGCGCCCGAAGTGTTTGTACATCTCTTAATGTTATAATGTGTTTGTTATAAATTGTTCTTTTGTGAAAGTTGTGTCGTTTTTTTAAAAAATGTCATTTTGTTCGGAATTAGGAACACCTATGTTCGGAATTAAGATCATTGTTCGGATTTTCGGTCAGTCGATAGCACTTTTGTAAGGACGATAACTTCTGTGTATATATATACCCTGTATATGTTCGGTAATAGGCGTTATTGTAGCTAACATACAAATCAAGAAGGTAGTTATCTCTCTTTGCTTGAAAGTGTATATATTTCCGACCAACAACAAAAATGGCTTATGTGTTCGGTAATAGGGGCACCCACTCTACGTTTCTGTATACCTAAAAATACCTAAAAGTACCCCGGGTACCTGTCTTTAGTACCCCATACGACAATGATCCCATCAGCGGGACTGACACCCGTTCCATGCACCTCACGTGAAAGCGAAGACAATTTAAATGCATATAAACAACTATTACCTTACTAATATCCCAGATCACCAAACGAGCTCCTAGTTCACTGAACTGCAGTGCAAGTTGTCGCCCTATACCATGTGTGCGTGACAAGAACAATGTGGTGGTGGTATTTGGTGACGGACAAGTTTTAATTATATTTTATGGTTTTAGTAACTATTGTAAATAACTTGTGGTCTTAAAGGTGGTAAAAACAATACTGTAATCTTTATTGGTGTAAATGACTGCAATAATAATGTGTTTTATGTAGAGTTTTTAGTCGAAACTGAATTTTAATTGTCCACGTTGGCAAAAAAAAATGGCGGACTGAACGATATGAAGTGAATGTTTTAACTTGGCTCTGCGGTGTGTCACCACCCCTGCGTTTTAACAACCCATATATACTCTATAACTTACTGTTGTACAGTGTCTCTTACCTATGTGAATTTATTTTTTAACTTTATGCTAGCTTCTTTGTGAATTTATTTTTTAACTTTATGCTAGCTTCTTTTACTTTTTATGTAATCGACACTTTTTACTCGCGAATATCCAAGATGGCGGCGCCCAGACGTCAATTACAATCTGAAAAACTTATTGCTCAGACCAGCTCCACAGCAATCCCAAACATATCTCCAAATACGTCTACTGTGCAACAGACACTCCTGTCATCAAACCAGAGAGACTATTCACTCAATATTGATAAATCCCTTGCAAAAAAACTTACAGCAACAAAACGTCAGAAATTTATGCAATATACTGAAAAGAATGGAGGGACAGTCGGAGAAGCTGACGCGGTAACATTTGAATTGATGAAGCATGCAACGGTGGTGTACTTTCGACAGTATCATCCAGACCGAGAATCAGTACATATAAATGAATCTAAAGACAAAAAAGGTGCGATTGTTCAACTCACCATTAAAGTAACCATCTGTAAATCTGATGAAAACTTATCATATACTATTAACCTGTATACAACAACAAGTAGAATCATGGTGAACGGTAAAGGAGCAAAGTACTTTTTTCAAGAAGACATTCATGAAATACACAGGATTATAGAAAGCGTCAAAGTGGATGGAAAATCTGTGAACATTGAGGAACTGAATGACTTACTTAAATCGGAGTTACAGAATGTTAGCCACGTTCAGACTACAGTAAACTCTCAGAAAACTACAACAAACCATGAGAATGGTGAACAACCAATGCGGGTAATCTCAGATACCGAAAACGACATATATTGTAAGAAATGCAAGAGAAAATGTAAAACTAAATCCGCCTGGTGTGAGTCGGGAACTCATTGGATACATTATAGTTGTGACAAGCTGTCAAAAGAGGACATTCAACAAATAGAAAACGACAAAAATACACCATACTCGTGCAAGTTATGCCAAGAATCTAGAACAGTATTTAGTCCACAAACTAACACTAACAAGCGAAGTATACTATACATTCCTGAATCGCCTACTCAAAGTTCTGTCTCCATAGCAGGCTCAATTCTAATTGAAGAAATAGAAACTTCACATGACATATGCTCACATTGTGAAACCAACATTGTAACAGACTCTGTAGCCTGTGAAACGTGCCACATAATATTTCACGAAAAATGCACTACAGCGAAAGACGAACAACATAACTGTTTTTCATGCGAAGCAAAGGAAATGATACAAACTCCAACTACAACAAGTAGCAATAAAGAAATTATTATCAGCGAATCATTATCCGAAGAAACTATAGTGAAACAGTGTCATCCTGAAACGATAGAACCGGAAGCACAATTAAACCATAACAATACACGAGTAGGGTCAGATAACGATAAACACATAAAAAGTAGCCAACTACGACAAAAAGAGAATAACCTCAAAAAGAGAGAAGAGGACCTGAAATACAAAGAAAAGATTATAACTGATATGAAAAAAGATAGAGTTAACCTAGAATCTGGTATTTATAGACTCGAAGCCAAAAACAATGAACTTGAACAGACCATCACAACTCTAAAAAGAAAAATTGACTTTATGGAAAGTACCAATAAAAATGTCCAGAATGAAACAGTAAACCAACAACAACAACCACAAAGTGCGTCCTACTTTGAGAAAATGCAAGAAAAAGTGTCAAATTTTCTGCTAAAACAAATAGACAGACAACTAGAAGCACTAGATCACTCTTTTGCTAAACCTCAGAAAACATACATGTGTAACAATACAAATACATTGACAATATCTACGCAAACAGAAAACGTACAGAAGCAGGATTATGAAATTCCACCGTTTGTTACGAACGAACCGTCAACATTCTCTAACAATTTAAAAACATGTACACCTTCAGTACCAGATACTCCAGGTCAGCGACAACAGACTCGCCAAGTTGGAAATTTGATTGAGATACAACCGACTCCCACTCACAGTGAACATGAACAGTTGTTACCTGTTTTAAATGGATATTATGTCGATACAAACACGAGTGACTCTAACAACCGTTACTACACCGGTATACCATTGTCATATACAAGCCAGATGAACATTTGTATGTCAACACAATCAAACAACAACAATGATTATACCACTAAGGTTAACTCTGGCACATCACAATCTGAGGAGCCGTCCGATCCAACAACTCCCAACCTACCGAATGAACCAGTACACTGTACCTCAGCTAAGCCGTCTTTTTTAGGACAGGCCGAAATATATCACCACAAAAGATAACAGTAGATCCTACAGTAAATCCTGAAATAAAGAAACTTAGTATTATATCCTATAATTGTAAAAACATTAATACATGTGGTTTAGCTATAAAAGACCTAGCCAAAAATAATGATATCATCCTGATACAGGAGCATTGGTTATACAAATGTCAGCTCTACCTACTTGCAGAAGTGCATGAGGACTGGTGTGCCATAGGAAAGTCTGTCGATAATAATGATCCGATAGAACCTGTACAAATCCCAAGAGGTTACGGTGGCGTAGCTGTCATGTGGAAGAGGAGTATTGATCACAAAGTTAGAGCATGTGACGATGGCGGAAACCGTATACAATGCATTACCATAGACAGTAATCCACCATTATTATTTATATGTGCATATCTACCTAGCAAGGGCAAATCAGACAATTATTCTGAGTATGAGGAATGTGTTGACCAAATTCGTGAAATCTACATTAAACACAGCGAAACTCATCGGATTATTATTGGAGGCGACTTCAACGAAAACTTGACAACCAATCAACAGTCGAGAAGAGGAAAATACATGCTGAACTTCATGCAAGAGTGTGGATTATCGACAGAGAGCGTAGGGAACACATTTGTACATCCAAATGGTAAAGACTGTTCAGAAATTGACTTTTTTATCACCCAAACTGAGTCTAATATTGCGGCGTCCAAAACAGTGAAGTTAGATAATTTGTCTACAAACGCTTCAGACCACTACCCAATTAAATTGGAAATTGAATGCAACTTAACTCCGAAATTGAAAGATAATCTAGAAGCTGCCAGCATGAAGATTAACTGGGATAAAGTGGATAAAGATTGTTATAGAACCATAGTTGAACAGAAAATGTTGGCTTTACAGACTAACATTTCAACACAACAAACCTCTCGAACTATTGAACTAGTCTGTGACATACTGAATGAATCCGCAATCGCGTGCACAACGAAAAAGAAACCAAGAAAAGGATACCCAAAACTACAAGTATGGAATGAGGATATTAAAAGTAAACTGGATGCAAATAAGACAGCTCTCAGAAATTGGAAAAGTAACGGACGACCAATATTTGAAACAAATATATACGTAATGAAAAAGAAATATACAAGACAAGAATTCAGAAATGCAGTGAGAGTGGAGACGGCAAGAAGGCGCCTAAGAGATCGGGATGAAATTATCAATGCAAAATTTACAGACGTTAAACTATTCCATAAACTGGTGAACAAACAGAGAAAAACTTCACTACAACTCATAGAGGATCTAAACGTAGATGACAAAACATACTCGGGAGAGGATATTATTCTTGGCTTTAAACAACATTTTGAACAACTAGCTGAAAATAGTAGCAACACGTCATATGACGTAAAATACCATGAAAATATAGAAGAAGAAATTCCGTGGATAAAAGAACTCACATCTGAAAAGACTGGTATTGATATTAGTAATCACGAAATCAAAAAAGCTGTACAATCAATTAACCGTCGCAAATCTCCAGATATATTCGGGCTCTGTATTGAGAACTTCTTGCATGCAGGCGATGTGATCATACCCATCTTACATTACGTACTGAATGATATGGTGCTCAGTGGTGAAATACCAGACTTTCTGAAAACTGGACTAGTCTCTCCAATATTTAAGAAGAAAGGGGATAAACATGATGTAAAAAATTACAGGGGAATAACAGTTCTACCCGTTTTATTGAAAATACTGGAATATGTTGTTCGTGAAAAAATGAGACCAGTGATTGATCCTCAACAAAGCGTCCTTCAACGTGGATTTACGAAAAATACTTCACCAATGAACTGTTCGCTAATAGTGGAGGAGTTTGTACGAGAAAGTAAAGACTGTAAGCAAATAGCCTATATTGCATTACTGGATGCCAAATCTGCTTTTGATGTAGTGAATCATGACCATCTCATGCGAAAATTATATCATATGGGGGTGGAGAATGAACTCTGGAAAATAATAAACAATCTACACCGTAACGCATCTTCGTCAATTAAATGGGGGGGACATAACTCTGAAACATTTCCAATCAACCTTGGTGTCAGACAGGGAGGTATACTGAGTGCAGATCTGTACAAAGTTCATATCAACACGTTGCTTCAAAAGCTGCAAAATATACATATCGGTGGATCTATCGGCAACATAAGCTGCTGTGCTCCAACATGTGCAGATGACGTCGCATTACTAAGCAATGATCCGGAAGAGCTACAAATTCTAATAAACATTGCTGTACAGTATAGCAAGATGGAAAGATATCAACTGCAACCTACAAAGAGTCACGCCCTCATAGTAAAACCAAACTGCAGAACCAAATGCAACAATGAAGTACAGTGGAAGATGAATGGTAAAGATATGGACGTCACAGAAAAAGCCTCGCATTTAGGTATCATCAGATCAACTTCGATTGACAATACAGCTAAAGAAACGGTTCAACAGAACATAAACAAAGCACGAAGGACGACATACAGTCTCATGTCAGCCGGTCTCCATGGCGAAAACGGTCTAGATCCTGAAACATCTATACATCTACTCAGAATTTACGTATTACCGATACTTACGTACGGACTCGAACTAATACTACCGAAAGGTAAAAACCTGCAAAATCTGGAAGCTTTCCTCAGAAAACTACTAAAACAAATTCTGTCGATGCCAACAAACACAGCTGATCCTGCAGCATTCATTATATCTGGAATACTACCTGTTGAAGCACAAATACATATAAAAGCACTAACACTGTACCACAACGTCTGCAAACAGACCGACAAGAGTATAGAAAAGCAAATAGCTACACGACAGCTAACAGTGAAAAGTATGGACAGTAGCAGCTGGTTTGTTGAAATAGACAAACTTTTGTGTAAATACAAACTTCCTGATGCAACACATCTCTTAAACAACTCTTTCTCAAAAGAGGAATGGAAAACGAAACTACACTCAGCAATAAACAAATATTGGGAACAGAAACTAATCAATAACTCCAAACTATACTCAACACTCCGACTCCTGAACGTAGACGTCTACACCGTCGGTAAA
This sequence comes from Cyrtodaria siliqua, assembly GCA_037043455.1. Classification (NCBI taxonomy): domain Eukaryota; kingdom Metazoa; phylum Mollusca; class Bivalvia; order Adapedonta; family Hiatellidae; genus Cyrtodaria; species Cyrtodaria siliqua. Next base: position 16,899 of record JAWPHD010022541.1, on the reverse strand, counting down.
GTACATCCAATAATACATACCCGAAGCTCTTCAAAAGTAGAAGTTTCTCGTTTATCAATCAAACTGAAACTAGTTTCTGGAACCTACAGCCTACAAAGCAATAAAGCGGCATTCAACCATTTAGAAACGGATCCAACCTGTAAACTGTGCAGAGAACAAGAAGAAGACGTCGAACACTTTATACTTCAATGCAGTGCACTGGAATCAGTGAGGGAGTCGGTACTGAATGATATTGATGAATGCTTGCATGAGATTTGCGGTGTACACCTAGAAAGCATTAGCAACTTAACAAAGCTTAAAATAATACTAGACAGCACCTCGCTTAGCATGCTTGTAGACATTAGTCGCAATGTAGATCTTACCCAGCTTGAATTTCATACACACAGACTGTGCTACTTTTTACACTGTGCTAGATATAAAATGCTCGAAAAAATACCTGTTAGGAGAAAACGAAGGGGACGTGACACACGATAAGGCTAATAAATAAATAAATTTGGAACAAATAATCTCAGTATAGTGGTGAAAGTGTTTATTATCTCATATCGCGTGTGGCAGCTGTAATTATTCGTACTGGTGGTGGATTTATTGCCCGATACTATAAACCTACTCTTCGGAGGTTGTCCTACTACGGACGGAACGAACAACAACAACAACAACAACATGGCCCGCACCGGTCACCAAAACGAGCTTATCCGCGACACTTTTCTTGGAGGGCGATTCGGGGACAAAAATGCGAATGACAGCTTCAACATAGTAGTAGAAAAGATAGATTATTAACTGGAGAATTTCTAGAAACATATGCATTGTCTTGAAGCTTCTTCTAAAGCAGGGTTTTGGTACGTTTTCTAAGAGATCCTCTGTAAATAGACCTTCGAACTGGCGTGTTTTTTACGGTCCGTTGTTTACAGTGTCGTAAGTATCACACAGCTATAAAATTAGCATTTCAGTATCACACAGCTATAAAATTAGCATTTCATTCATTGTGATAGCCCAAAACAATGCCCAAAACTAACAAATAATTGGGATATCATTAGAAGAAAACTCAATTATCACCGAGCGCTCGGAAAACAGTCTAACTCTATTTATTTGTGTATACTGCTATACTCCCCTCTCGGGTATTTTAATAGAAGTTTAAAAACAACAACTTCCGGATCTCAATGGTGATTCAACTGGCTGACTGACTGCCTAAAGAGATCTATGTTTGCAGGGAGTACGTTATAGGGAGGAGAAACGGGTTCATGAACGCTCTAGTTTATAGATTTATGTTGTCGCGCTAGAACGCCGCCATTTACTATTTTATCGATACAGGTAAATCGATCGTAAGCGCGTTATATTTGAAAAGTTAAAATTTCAGCCATCATCTCAAATTAGGCAGTTTTTACAGCCCCTTTTTACGGCTTTCTGTTATAATAAACATCACGAAATAACATTCTTGACAAAGATAAATATGTCTACTATTCACTTTTTGTTATTATTAATGCCTAATATAACCCATACTTCGTATCTCGTTTGCAATAGCTCCACACCATTTTTAATTCTATAAAATTAAAAATTTAGCTGATATCTCAAAAGGCACATTTTCATCACCTCTTTTTAGGCTTTGTCTTATAATCACCACCATGAAATTACCTTCTTTACAAAGATAAATATGTTTACTATTCACTTTTTGTTATTATTAATGCCTAAATAATCCGTAGTCTCGTATCTCGTTTGCAATAGCTATACACTGTCACCATTTTTTATTTGGCGCAGAGTGGCGCCATCTTTGTTACACGGAACCGTCTGGTAAAATGTGCTTTTAAACATGCAAACAAATACACGCTCTGTATCAGAGGACACAATGTGAATAAATAATACTTATGTTTACATTTAGCACCTTTATTGTGTTTGTAAGTGTAATAATTTATAAGAATTTGCTGTTTTTCACACACTCGCGAAACAACCGGAAGTAGTCATTTTCACGGAGTAGTGAAACACATGCGCGACAACATAAATCGGCAAAACGAGCCCGTTTCTCCTCCCTAAAACGTACTCCCTGGATGTTTGGCAGGACAGCAATACTATGAGGAAGCGATTTGTGTGTGTGTGGGGGGGGGGGGGGATACTATGAGGAAGCGAATTGGGGTGGGGGGCACTACTATGAGGAAGCGAAGTGTGTGGGAGGGGTGGGGGGGGGGGGGTCTGGTCATTCTGATAGGGTGTTTGTTGGAGATCAAGGAGGCATTGGAATTTCGACCTGGTGATGGAATATTTTATAAAACATTAACAATTTTGAGTCAGTTCTTCTGTCTTTTAGTGTTCTCCAGCGAAGATTTGTTTGCATATCTGTTACGTACACATTCATGAGGGGGTGATAGTAAGAATGTTTACCTTGAGGATATGATTATAGCCCGAGGCGAAGCCGAGGGTGATAATCAATATCCGAAGGGTTAACATTCTTACTATCACCCTCTCATGAATGTGATATTTATTTTATTATCCCGAAATCCGCTCATGCCAAAATAAGGTTCATTTTCAGTAAAATAAGGTTCATTTTCAGTAGGCCTACTCAGAGGCCAGATTTCACTTTGCCGGATTTTTTTCTTCTTTTTATTTTATTTCAAAAACAACTTTTTTCAAAATATGTCTATGAAAGTTATAGCGTTGACTTGTAAATAACGTAACTAAGAAAATGAGTGGTAGTTTATTAAAATCGGTAAAGTACTTTTGAAATTATGATAAATTAAAAATTGCATTTCACCATGCTGAGCCGATGACGTCACCGAAACAGTACGCAATCAAACGCGCATCAAAGCTGCGCAAGCGATAATTTTTTACTATCACCCTGCGATTTACTATCACCCTGTACTATCACCCTCGCGTGAGATAGTTAGAAATTACACATTATTGTCTATGGGGATTTAGCATGGGCGTTTTATGTGAGGTATAATAAACTGTGATATGGTGAATAGTTGTTTTTTACCCCTCTGACTGCGCGGCGTTGTATAATTTCTACTTTATTTATGTTAGTGAGAGTGTATGGTGACCAGACTGTGGATGCGTATTCCAGTTGTGCTCTAACGATAGTGGTATATGCAAGTTCGTGTACTTTTTCGTGTTTTGTGGGTATATTTCTTTTTAGGAAGCCTAAAGTTCTGTTTGCTGTTGTTGTGATGCGATTAATATGTGTGTTCCAGGATAAATCATGAGATATGTCCACGCCTAGATATTTTGCATCCGATAGCGCTTCTAGTGTTTGACCCTGAAGTTTATATTGGTGTTTTAGGGAGTTTTTATTTCTGGTTATATGGAGAACTTGACATTTACTGGGATTGAACTCCATGTCCCACTTGGACTCCCATTTCTTAAGAAGAAGAAGAAGATCAGATTGTAGGGTTTGACAGTCAGACGGGTTATTTATAGTGATGTAGACTGCGGTGTCATCTGCAAATGATCTCACGTGTGAGGCTATAGAGTCAGGGAGATCATTTATGTAAAGAAGAAAGAGAAGGGGTCCGAGAACAGAGCCTTGTGGCACACCAGATGTTACAGGTACCCACGTCTAGAACAACAGTTTGAGATCTACCAATGAGAAAGGAGTGAATCCACTTAGTACAGCCACAGATCTAACAACAAATAATATTGTTAATATTTCTGTGGTACAGCGGGTGAGGCACCATGTTCACGAAGTTTAAAGAGAAATTTAAGATGAATGACCTTGTCAAAGGCTTTACTAAAATCCAAGAGAATTAATTAGGTCAGTTTTCTTAAAGAGAGAGAGAGATTTCTAGTGAGGTCACCCACTAGTCCGAGGAGCTGGGTTTCGCAGGAACGTCTTTCTCGGAAGCCGTGTTGAAGATCATAAAGGATATTATGCTGTTTGAAATGAGAAAATTAGAAGCAACGATACTTTCAAGAAGCTTACATAGAATGCAAGTTAGGGAAATAGGTATGTAATTTGCTGGGTCGCTTGTATCACCCTTTGTGTACAAAGGAGCTACATTCGCTTTCTTCCAGTCAGAAGGTAGTTCGCCACTTGAAAGAGATTTCTGAAAAATAATTTGGACAATATCTGCAATTTCATTTGAGAGTTATTTAAGGAGGAGATGTTTAATGATACCTGGGCTGCTGCTTTGTCTGTTTTAAGGTTTGTAAGTAGTTTGTGAACTCCATTTTTACTGATTGTTATGTCTGGCATCTGTGGATATTTAGTTTTGTTGAGTGCATTTAGACATGATTGTCCTAGTCTGAGGGTGACATGTGAGAGAATACTGACTGAAATTGTCCATTGAGTATGTTTGCTTTATCTGTGTTGTTAGATTTGAGGTTTTGTGTAAGTTGATCCTTGAGTGGTGCAATGCCTTGTGAGTCTTGTCTGGAATTTTTAATGAGACTATAAAGTTTCTTGGTTGAACATTTAGAAGATTCTGTTTTGTCCTGTTGTTGTTGCTGTATGTTTAGGATGTTTTCAATGTAGTTTGTGTGTGCTGTTTTGATTTTGTGTTTGATGATGTTTTTAATTTTATTTAGTTTCGTTCTGTCTCTGCTATTTGATTGTTTACGTTTACAGTCTACAATGAATAAAAGAGTTGACGAAATGAGAAAGAATTAAAAACATTTCTCATTATCACATTATAAAACTGAGATTGTTTGCAAAAACAATCATTGTTTTATTTTAATCATAGATTACTACGATATGTTTCGATACTCTGGATTCGAAACATATCGTAGATCCAATTTATTCGCCGAATAATAATTTATCCCTGAATACTTGCGCGTACAGGTAAGGGTTTTCGCGCATGCGCGTTCCGCTAAGTTACGCACCGTCTTTCGAATTTATCAAATCTAAAAAAGCCTAGTATACATATCGTTGTTAATTTATTTATTTTGGAAATATTATTTAAAATAGCTGGCTATTTCAAAGACGAGTTGAAAGACAATTCTACGGTGTTCCGTTAGGGTTATCGTACCATCGCGTATCGACCTATACAAGTCGATGCGCGATGACACGATGGTACGATGGCGATGGCACGATGGTACGATGGCGATGGTACGATGACGCGATGGTACGATGGCGATGGTACGGTGGCGATGATACGATGGTCCACCGCGCATCGACTTTAAACGCGATGGTACGATGGAACAATGGCCCATCGTACCATCGCGCATCGACCTTTTACAAATCGATGCGCGATGGTACGATGGTACGATGGCGATGGTACGATGGTACGATGGCGATGACGCGATGGACCATCGTACCATCGCCATCGTACCATCGTGTCATCGCCATCGTACTATCGTGCCATCGCACCATCGCAATCGATGTGCGATGTTGCATCGCTCCCTACTCCATCGTACCATCGCCCCATCGCCTTCCGTTTAGACATGCGCACATCAAAGCAAAACATTTGTCGTTCCTTAATAGTACTTCTGGTCTGAAATGGTGTCATCGATGGTCGATGGTATGATGCGATGGTAACATGGCCCTAACAGGACACCGTAGCATATGTACCTGTAAAAAGGTTTTACACGAGTTCTTAAAATACCCATGACTGAATATGCGTAAAATGAATTATGAGTTGGTAACTCTTAATTCGACGCTCCAGATTTTGGGTTTGGCCTGGCTGGTTAAAGCCGTTTATATTGTATCTTCTCAATATATATCGTCGTCAGTAGATTTAGAAACGGTGTACATATGTTGTAACATTTGGCTGTTGTTGGCGGGATAGCTACTTTGAGGGGATTCTAAGATATAATGTAAACAAGAGGCCCTATAGAGCCTGTGGATTCTCTACTGGCTAAAACGGCTCTTATATCAAGGATTGTCGACATAAAATTCCCATCAGTACTTCTTTTAAACATTACAAAAACAACAGGGCCTTAGATCGCTCACCTGGTAATAATGGGCCATAAGTCTGCTGTGTCTAGTATGGCATGGGTATTTTTTAATTTGTCCCACTTTCTTCTAGGAATGAAATTTCATAAAAATGGGTTGTTGGGGCGAGGTGGGGGCGGGGGTTGGGGTGGGGTGGGGGGGGGGGGGTTGGGGTTGGGGTGGGGTGTGGGGGGGGGGCGGTATATAAACATTCTAAACAAATATGGTAAAGATCAGATAAACATGAATTAACTACAGATCAGGACCCGTCTATATTACATGAGTCCCTGTACAGATTTAACAAAGGAAAATGCAATACAGCATTTTTCAACAAGTCAAGGGCCACAACTCTGTCGTTTCGAACAAGATCTAGCTGGTTTTAAAACATGTCCAAGATTTCACTGAAATAGCGCGCTTTGCACACAAAAAAAAACTGAAAAAAAAAATCAATAAAAAAACAAAAACAAAAAAAAATATTTAGAAAAATATAATAAAGAAAAAAATCAATAAATAATAAAACAAAAAAAATTAGATTAATAATAATATTTTTTTGTGGAGAATGGGCCTGGGACCTTCTCACCCTGAACTGCAGATTTGCTGCAAATTCCATTCATAACTTTCACATCCTCTCAACTTCCAGTAGGTTGAGATATTCAGTAGGTGAAAAGAAAGGGGTTTATTCGGACTTTATCCTCAATCTCTATATGGAAAATGAAAATTTAGACCATGATTTAAATTAAATCCATATTGATGTTTTAAAATTAGACAATACCAAAAGAAGATACATAGAGTCGTATTAACGAGGCAAAACATAGCATTTTTAATGAACTCAGGGGTCATATCTCTGCTGTTACTGGTCCGATCTGGCTGGTTTTTTGAACTTTTTGTGGGGGGGGGGGGGGGGGGAGTAGAGGGAGGAGTGGGGAGGGGTCCTACCCATCTGCATGTGACGGTGTGTTTGCAGTCGTATTAACGAGGCAAAACATAGCATTTTTAATGAACTCAGGGGTCATAACTCCGCTGTTACTGGTCCGATCTGGCTGGTTTTCGAACTTTTTTGAGCGTTCATTGGTATTAACAATCTGTTGCAGTTTAATAAAGATCAGATGAAAAACAAATGACCTATCGTCTTAACGAGGCAAAACATAGCATTTTTAATTAAATCAAGGGCCATAATTCCGTTGTTACTGGTCTGATCTGGCTGGTTTTCGAACTTGTTGGAGCTTTCAGCCTTTCATTGATATTAACAATTTATTACAGATTGGTAAAGATCCGATGAAAAACAAATGCCCTATCGTCTTAACGAGGCAAAATATAGCGTTTTTAACTAAATCAATGGCCATAACTCCGCTGTTACTGGTCCGATCTGGCTGGTTTTCGAACTTGTCCGAGCTTTTATTGATATTAACAATCTGTTAAAGTTTGGTAAATGAAGGCCCTATCGTCTTAACGAGGTAAAAGTTAACAGACGACGGACAACTCGCCAGCTGGCCCTTGTCCAGGAGAGCTAAAAAAACAAGAGGGCCAGGATGGTCTTAGATCGCTCACCTTGTAATCATGCAATAAGTCTGCTGTGTCGAGTCTGGCATGGGTATTGTTTAATTTGTCCCACTTTCTTATATGAATGAGATTTCATCAAAATGGGTGTTTTGTTTTATATTAACATTCTAAAATTTAGAAAAGGTCAGATAAAAAATTAAGTAGCTATATATTTAACAAAGGAAAATACAATACAGCATTTTTCAACAAATCAAGGGCCATAACGCTGTAGTTACTAACAAGATCTAGCTGGTTTTCGAACCTGTCCAATAGAACTCCAACAAGCCATTTAGTAGAAGTAGCGCCGAGTAAACAAATGTCAAAAGGCCATAACTCCGTCAAAAATCAGCGAACTGGAACAAAAGCGCGATATGTACAACTGGACATCTTACCGATGCTTCTTGCCAAGTTTCGTCGAAATCCAATATGGCGTTTAGGAGGAGTAGCGCCAACTAGAAATCTAAAGTAAAAATGTCAAGGGGCCGTAACTCCATCAAAAATCAACAAACTGGAAAAAACAACACAATAGGCACAACTAGAAATCATTCAAATGCTTCCTGCTGAGTTTCGTCAAATTTCGTTAAAAAAAAGAAAAGTTTGGTAAAAGATCGGATGAAAAATGAAGGTCCTATCGTCTTAACGAGGCAAAATATAGCATTTTTAACTAATTCAAGGACCATAACTCCGCCGTTACTGGTCCGATCTAGCTGGTTTGCGAACTAGTCTGAGCTTTCATGGATATTAACAATTTGTTAAAGTTTGGTAAAGATCTGATGAAATATGAAGTCCCTATCATCTTAACGACGGACGGACGGACGGACAAAGAGTGATCCCAATAGCTCACATGTAAGCCTTTGGCTCAGGTGAGCTAAAAAGGTCTAAAAAACAGAATAACAAAGATATTAAGTTGACAAGCTTACATATATTTAACTACTGGCCGAAGGCCAGCAGAGCTTATGGGACGGTGAGTTATCCCTCGTCCGATAGGACTTTCATTATTAATCGGATATTTACCAAACTTTCCCAGGGTCTTTATATCAATGAAAGCTCGGAGAAGTTGAAAACCAGCCAGATCGGATTAGTTTCCTCGGAGTTATTGCCCTTTATTTGCAGAAAAATGACATATATTCTGCCTTGTGAACACTCTAGCACCTTTGGGTATTACCTTATCTTTACCAAACTTGCACATATCGTTAATATCAATGAAAGCTCAGACAAGTTTGAAAACCAGCCAGATCGAATCAACCGGAGTAACATGAGAGTTATGGCCATTGATTTGCTGAAAAATGAAATTTTTTCGCCGTGCTCTAGCACCTTAATTTATTACCTTAATTTATTACCTTATCTTTACCAAACTTGCAAAGATTGTTAATATCAATGACAGCTCGGACAAGTTCGAAAACCAGCCAGATCAAACCAGTAACACCAGAATTATGGCCCGTGTTTTGCTGAAAAATATCATTGCCTTGTGAACACTCTAGCAACTTTAGTTATTAATTGATCTTTACGGATAAGTAACACCAGAGATAAGGCCATTGTTTTTCTGAAAAAAAACCAACATATTCTGCCTTGTGCACTTTCGCACGTTCATTTATTAATTGATCTTTACCAAATTGTGCCCGATTGTTAATATCAATGAAAGCTCGGAAAAGTTCGAAAACCAGCTGGAATGGACTAGTAACGCTAGAGTTATGGCCCTTGATTTGATTAAATATGCAATATGTTGGGAACCTGGGCTCATGGGTTCAAAGCCTACTGGGGGTTAAATTATTTTCCTCTTTTTTTATGACCCAAAGGGGTGCAACAAGGTTTCGAATTTGTTTCCACCCACTGGGGCCCATTTGGGGGTAATCGGGTAAAACATTACAAAACAAGAGGTCAATGACCTTGAAGCTCTACTGGCAGGTTCTCATAGCTAGATCAGCATTCCTGTGAAGTTTCATGAAAATCTGTCAAGTAGTTTCAGAGTAGTCGTTACACGTTTTTATATATAACTCTATGTAAACAAAGATGACCGCTGGCAACCGTGTTTATCGAATCAAAAAAAAATTCAACAAGGACCAACATCATGTCATGCTGATCATTTTAGAAAAAGTCCCATATCAATTTTTCAGAAGTAGTCACTAAACATTTGTTTTTTAAAAATCTATTTTTAGCCATGGCGGTCATCTTGAATTTCTGGCCAACCTGACATTTTGCTAGGATCAACTAGACACCAAGAGCAACATTCCTAAGAAGATTCATAAAAGTCCGCCAAGTAGTTTCAGAGGAATAGTCGCTACTAGTTGTGACTATTTAACTCTACGTAAACAAAGATGGCCTCTGGCAGCCATGTTTAATATCAAACGAAATTGATTTTCGACAAGGACCAACATCATGTCATGCTGATCATTTTAGAAAAAGGCCCATATCAATATCTCTTATAGTTTTCAAGAAGTAGTCGCTACAATCTTGTTTTTTAAAAAACTATGTTTAGCAGTAGCGCCCATCTTGAATTTCCGGCCGACCTGATATTTTGCTAGGGTCAACTAGACATCAAGTGCAACATTCCTATGAAGTTTCATGAAAATCCGTTAAGTAGTTTCAGACGATTAGTCGCTACAAGTTTTTACTATATAACTCTATGTAAACAAAAGTGGCCGATTGCAGCCATGTTTGATGTCGAATCAAAATGATTTTCGTCAAGGACCAACATCATGTCATGCTGATAATTTTAGTAAAAGTCCCATATCAATATCACTTATAGTTTTCTCTGATCAGTAGAGCTAAAAATGCATATCTTGTCCAAATGTCGATGTCAGTTTTGTATTATGGCTCCATCCTCTGGGGCCCCATAGAGGCTAAAAAAATGCATATCTTGCCCAAATGTGAATGCATTTGATTCTAATTTGGTATGTTCATTTAGGGTCTCGATGCACAACATTCATAAATGAGTTTTGTCCTCCTGTGTAAAGGGACCTCTATACATGTGTACAACTTGGGGATCTTGCAGTAATTTACCATTAGAGAGTTTCGACCTTCTGACACTTACCTTCTATACCCTTTAAGATTTCAAGTTCATGTATGCTGTTTTTCTTACATTGGATGTGTAGATGCACAATAATGTCTCAGACTGTGGCTTCACCCACCAGGACCCCCTAGTGGGTAATCAGGTCAAAAGTTGCAAAATAAATGCATTCTTGTCCAAATGTGAATTCTTATGATTCATGTTGGTATGGTTATGCAGTAAGTTACTATTATGGAGCTTCCGCCTTGTGAGTTAACTCCTTCTATGCCCTTTGAGATTTCAAGTTCATGTGTGGTGTATTCTAAGTTAAGGATGTGCAGATGCACCATACGTTTTCATTTATAGCTCCATCAACTGTGGCCCCTTAGGCGGTAATCGGGTGAAAAAAATGCATATCTTGTCCAAATGTGAATAGCGAAATCAAGTCTAGGCTAGAGTAAGACTTAAAAGATAGGGTGGCGCGACAACACTGTGGGTTATTTTAAAGATTACAGTCAACAAAAGTGTATACAAATTTAGTATCAAAAGGTCAACGATAGGATATATGTGTATGGTCCATGGGTTGGTTGCCATCCTTCCTGTCACATGGTATAAGGCTTGGGGCCGGGTTAACCATCAGGCAACCAGGGCTTAGCTCCATGGGCACTGTGTAAGGGAAGCGAGGGCAATGAAGCGGTGGACCGTATAACAAAACAGGGTACCAAGATGCGAACACTTAAGTACATGTAGATGTACGGATAGTAGTCCCGGAAACAGAATATTACAGTGGAACATTTGGCAACAAAAATAATTATAACAGAATGTATATACTATGTTTTAGAGTGTAAATAAGTAAGAGGATATATATATATATACCGAATAGAATAAGTACTAATAGACATGCAATCCTGATTATATAAATAATGATAATTAGTATGCGCTGCATGTCGGTTAACCCCTGAGAGCGATGCACCCCCAATCTCGGAACTGATATGCAGAACATAACGTACAAGCAAAAGATTAAGCATAGGTAACCAGATGGGGATCGGTCAAAGCGTTCAATTAATAAAAACATAGCAGGTAGCAAAACATTGGTAGATTCGGATACTGGGCTCCATCCGCACATGGCTAGTTTCTGTAGTACAATGATAACGGAGGGTCACAAGTGATCTTCGTTGAACAAAGCTCAGGCGGCGCCGCGACAAGCCCACCCGTGGTCCTGCAGTTTGAGTGGCGTCTTTGGGGTCCGTGTCAGCAAGTTTGAGTACGGGCCCACATACGAGCTTAACATTTATAATAGAGCAAACCCCGTCTGGATAGATATAATACATTAAAACAAGCACCGGCACAGATACTTATAAGTATGCAGGTATAGATATATGCAGTAATAGGTGTAAATATGTGTAAATAAGAAAATACACCATCATATATAAATACAAAGCTGACAAACTAGAAATCCAGTAAGACATGTCAAAGCTAGAAGATAATGTCATATAGTAGTCGACCAGAATTATTTAATTATATGTGTATGTAAATACTATATGTAAAGGAACAAATCTCTTATAATCACGAGATGGCAGACAAAGAGGTACGTATACAGAACCCTAACCAACAAGTACCATCTACACCTATAAGAGATTGATCAAACCATCTTGTTGCCCCCTCTGTAAATAAAACCTTGATAATTAAACTATTATATAAATGCATATTTACCAATAAAGGCTTATTGCCCAAATCCAAAATGTAAATAATAATCTAAAAATGAGGCCGTTTTATGTTTCTATAAACCAGCAAAAGGTATGGTCAATCAATAATGGGTTAGAATCTCAATAATATGTCAGTATAATGCGCCTAGATGTCTTGAAGAGGGAGGCCGGACCTGCAACGCCAACCTATCTACGTTAGCGCGGTCAACGGCCCAGTGGCACAAGTTGTCACAAACCTCAAGTGGGTGGCACACGTGCACCTGGGCACCTTCAAGAACCATCAAACCATCAACGCATTCGAGATTCAACCTACAAGACGACATCACCCAGGGAAGCTCCCACCGGTGAAGCTCCAAGCCACCCCAAGTTGATCCAAACTGACCACGTCCAGACACTAACCAAGCCTCGTGCCCCGAGGCATAAACCCCCAAATACACCAATACACACCTTTGGTATGCAACTGCTGACCCTTGAAATTCATTAAGCCACAGTTACGTAAAAAGCGAGCTGCCCAATAAACCCACAACGCTGACCATTAAAATATATACGGTACCTTGTCAGTATGCGTATACCCATCACCTCCCCAAAACACCAAACCAGGGTCCGTGGCCCCATAAAAGAGGGCTATGGCCGCTGTGTATTAATATAAATACGGTACCATGCCGGGCAACAAGCAGGGCAGTACGCGTATCCCACATCGCCCCACGGCCCGTCATCCCAGGCCAAACCATAGATAACAAGTAATGCAGTTGCGGACCCAAACACACAGTTAAAAAAACAGCTTAAAAAAACACCAAACACACCCATAATCATAGCGCGCGAAATTAGGTTAAATTAACCGCCAGTGCTATGATTATATATTTGGCAGACAATGCAGACACTTTGGTCGACTCTGAGGCGGAGTCATTCAATTCAAAATTCAAAATCAAAATCATTTTAGTCCAAACATAATGCCGAGTCAACGGGGGATTCTTCCCGGGGGCTCATATGGTAGAGAGACTATACACCTTATAAATAATCAATGTGAATGCATTTGATTCTAATTTGGTATAGTCATTTAAGGACTCAAGGCACAACATATTTAAATCTGGATATGTCCTCCTGCGTAAAGGGACTCCTCTACATGGGTATAACTAAATGTTTTGTCAAAATTGCTACAACAATTACTTAACCCTACACCCCCACCCCCACCCCCACACACCAAATTAGTCAAAAACGTAAAGCTGACGTAAGTCTGCCTATTGAAAAGCCGAAAACATTTAATAAAGTTTTAAATCAAAACGATTTCAGTTGGTACGTTCAAGACGAAAATGGGTTTTGGCACTGTTCACTTTGTAAGGCCGCGGGGAAACAAAACGCGTATGCATACGCGTTTTTTTGTTTCCCCGCGGCCTTAGCATACGCGTTTTGTTTCCCCGCGGCCTTACAAAGTTGCGCGGGGGCACGAGAACCCAGCAAAAACAACAAATCGTGATAGACATTCAAAATGTAAGTATTAAAAAAATACAAAAATACTGGGTCTTCCTTTTTTTTATTAACGACAATTTCTTATTGAAAAAATGTTTTTTACTTTAAGTATCAAAGTTAACTAGCCGTTATGCAGTACCGACAGAAAGAAAGTTTGTTATTATCTCAAGCATTTTTCTAAAAAGAAATTCACATTTTTCGTTTAAACTATTTGTATTTGCTGCAAAAAAAATTCTAGTTACAAGTTTTAGGTAATTCTGTTTCTAAATGTGTTTTTTCTTTTTTATTTTCAGCAAACGACCACCTTGATGCAGTCCTGAAGTCGACCATGAAGGAGAAGGCTCCTATGCGCCAGATTTTGTCCAAAGTCATAGAGAAGGACGACCTAGCTGCTACCGCCGCATTGAAAGTCTCTTACTGGTTAGGTGTTAAAGAATTGCCAAAGTCAATGTTCAGTGACACCATGGAATTACTTGATTCACACGGTTTGGATTTATCAGACAAACTATCTAGACATGGAAATGTAAATTATGTTATATGTTTGGACTAACTCTTGATGAAAGTACGGATAGGGCTAACAAGAAGCGTCTTGTCGTGTATGCACAATATTTGGATGAAAATAATGCTCTGAGGACCGACTTCATTGAAAACGTGCAAATTGTAACTGCTTCAGAGAATGCAGAAACAATTGTGAATTGTGTTGTGGACACTCTAAAAACAAAAGGGATTGATATCAGTGGACTAGTTGACTTAGGCACAGATAGTGCAAGTGTGATGACTGGTAGAAAAAATGGTGTAGTTGCTAAGTTAAAGGAATTGAATCCATACATCCTAGGTGTACACTGTGCTGCCCATCGCTGTTCACTAGCTGCATCTCAGGCTGCAAAAGCGATACCAGATTGAATGGAATTTAACAGGACACTGGCTAACATTTTCTTTTACTTCAGCAATTCCGCGCTTCGCAGCAATACATTAAGAGAAATTCAGAGTCTGTTAGGCTTACCAGAACTTAAGTATGCTCAGATATTCCCCGTCAGATGGTTGAGTGTTGAAAAAGCAGTGAATGTGGTTTACCGGACATACCCAGCCCTTTGTGTAACACTTGACCACGAGGCAACTACCAACACAACAGCCAAAGGACTGCTCAGTACCATAAAGCAGTACAAGTTCAGTGCGTTGACTCACCATCTCATGGACATACTTCCGATAATATCGCGGCTGTCCAAGATATTCCAGACAGAAGCTATTGACTACTCAACCATAAAGCCCGTGGTTACAATGACAAAGGAACTTCTGGTGGAGCCGAATGAAATCCCTGGGAAGTTTGCAGAGAAGCTGGATGAATTTATTAGTGATAAAGATGGGAAGGTTACATATGAGAGGGATATCAAAGAGAGTAGTAAGGAAAAGATTGACAAGTGTATAGGGGACAACTTGATGGGTGAGGAATCAGTTGAAAATGTGAGTGATCAGGATCAGAATGTGTCTCAATCAGAATTTGTAATAGTTGATGTCGCTGATCTTAAGTATTATGTGCAGCAAAAGGAGTCAGTGAAGAAATCAGTGAACAAATATATTGATGAAATAGCCCAGAATCTCGATCAACGGTTTGACGATTCCATGGAGTTGCTTACCAACTGCCAAGTGTTTGTACCTGAAAATATAGCCTCAAGCAAAAAACAGGGGTCATTGAAATGTTCAAACTATGGAGTGTGCGAGGTTGGGCTACTGTTCGATCATTATGTGAACAATGGACTACTCCAAGATGTGACGAGGGATGAGTTGTTGGTGGAATATAGTTCCTACAAGAGACTTGTGTCAGTAAGTTATGGACAGATGTCAATGTTAGAGTGTTATGATGTGATGAAAAGGAAGTATTGTCAAACTGTACCACATGTGGCCTACATACTGCAGCTCATACTGTCAATCCCTGTGACTAGTGTCAGTTGTGAACGTGGTTTTTCAACCCAGAATAGGACTGTAACAAATTTCAGGACCACCCTCAACAACCAGTCACTGAATGATCTAATGAGACTATCAGAAGGAAAGCGGGCAATGAGCGACTTCAACTTCGGGGCAGCACTTCAACAGTGGAAGAACGCCAAACAACGTCGACTGTACAATAGGCAATAAGACTAAAGAGTATGTTACCCATTCTGTGACTACACCATTACATGAATGACTTGTTTGTGCAGTTTCTGTTTGACTTTCATGACATGCATATTACAGTTATTGTGAAAAATAAAATTAAACAAAAATTGTTTCTTGAAACGTGTACTGCGCTGCACACCATAACTGAAGTAAAATAAAGAAAATATGTATTTATTTTATTGTCTTTGCATTATTTTATATCCTGATCTTAAATAATAACAAAATAATGATAATAATAATAATACATGCTTTATTAGTATTATTCATTATTTTAGTTATTATAACAGTAATAACAGTAATAACCCAAATACAATAAGAACATAATATGCAATGGTTCAATATTCCGTCCGTCTCATGTCGACCGACCTCAAGTATCCCTGTTTTGAATAACTTCTCCCTGTTTTGACTGGAGTGAGAAGTCACTTCTCTCTGTTTTTGGAGTCTGGCTTGACCCCTGAATCACAATCTCCAAACACACCCAACCACAATCTCCAAACAGCTAGTTGTGGAACCTGCCTGTATGATGTTGTCTAATGATGATGAATACATTTGTGAATATTCAATCCATTTTGTAAAGTAGTATTCGAGATACAAGCTTACATACAAAACTTTAACCAACATTTATAAGTATAAAAGGGGCCATAATTTTGTTAAAATAAAAGCATGAGTTATAGAACCATATAGCTCTGTGATGATGCCAAAAACATTTATAAAGTTGCAAAATATTAAGTCGTTTTGGAGATACAAGCTTACATACAAAACTTTAACCAGACGCAGACGACGATCAAGTGATGGCAATAGCTCTTTTTTTCTTCAAAAAAGTCAAGCTAAATGCATTATCAGAGTGTTATGGGCCTTTCTCAGATGTATTCATAGGCTAATGCTGAAGATGTGTAAAACGTTTCATTGTTGTAGAACTAATACTCCGAAGTTATTAGCCACAATCACTTGAAAAAGGCTGAATTAAACCTTTTTTTCATAGGGAAATAATTAAAAATCATTATTCAGAGACTTACGGGTCTTTTTCATATGCATCCATTGGTGTGTACAAAGTTTCATTGTTGAAGACCTACTACTTTGAAAGTTATAAGCTATAATGATGTTAGCTTAGAGTTAATTGTCATAAAGATGGATGGGCGGAGAGATGGACAGACAATGCCACAACATGATTATGTTCCATCTAAAGACAACTACAT
>JAWPHD010022540.1:0-24779 GCA_037043455.1 Cyrtodaria siliqua | reverse complement strand
TACTATCAGATCGCGTAAAAATCTAAGTTATCTCTGTTGCTCCTATTTTCCCGTACACGTATTACGTCCCTTGGCAATGAAATGTCAACAAGTATCATTCTGCGTGCCATAGAGTGCCCGTTTCATTTCTGACGTGTGCATATCTGTTGAAAGTACGTATACATATGAAAAACTTACGGTGGAACGCATTGTTGGCTTGTCATGGCTTGTACATGCAACTTCTGGGCTCACTTGAGAAGCGATTAACGTTGTGTCTTGATACAGGTTTGCTGCAATAATTATAACAATAGTCATATTAACAATCATAACAACAAGCCAGATAATATTGTACATATTCTATACGTATTACTATTATGAATAATAATCATATGTACTATCAGATCGCGTAAAAATCTAAGTTATCTCTGTTGCTCCTATTTTCCCGTACACGTATTACGTCCCATGGCAATGAAATGTCAACAAGTATCATTCTGCGTGCCATAGAGTGCCCGTTTCATTTCTGACTTGTGCATATCTGTTGAAAGTACGTATACATATAAAAAAACTTACGGTGGAACGCATTGTTGGCTTGTCATGGCTTGTACATGCAACTTCTGGGCTCACTTGAGAAGCGATTAACGTTGTGTCTTGATACAGGTTTGCTGCAATAATTATAACAATAGTCATATTAACAATCATAACAACAAGCCAGATAATATTGTACATATTCTATACGTATTACTATTATGAATAATAATCATATGTACTATCAGATCGCGTAAAAATCTAAGTTATCTCTGTATCTCCTATTTTCCCGTACACGTATTACTTCCCTTGGCAATGAAATGTCAACAAGTATCATTCTGCGTGCCATAGAGTGCCCGTTTCATTTCTGACGTGTGCATATCTGTTGAAAGTACGTATACATATGAAAAACTTACGGTGGAACGCATTGTTGGCTTGTCATGGCTTGTACATGCAACTTCTGGGCTCACTTGAGAAGCGATTAACGTTGTGTCTTGATACAGGTTTGCTGCAATAATTATAACAATAGTCATATTAACAATCATAACAACAAGCCAGATAATATTGTACATATTTTATACGTATTACTATTATGAATAATAATCATATGTTCTATCAGATCGCGTAAAAATCTAAGTTAACTCTGTTGCTCCTATTTTCCCGTACACGTATTACGTCCCTTGGCAATGAAATGTCAACAAGTATCATTCTGCGTGCCATAGAGTGCCCGTTTCATTTCTGACGTGTGCATATCTGTTGAAAGTACGTATACATATGAAAAACTTACGGTGGAACGCATTGTTGGCTTGTCATGGCTTGTACATGCAACTTCTGGGCTCACTTGAGAAGCGATTAACGTTGTGTCTTGATACAGGTTTGCTGCAATAATTATAACAATAGTCATATTAAAAATCATAACAACAAGCCAGATAATATTGTACATATTCTATACGTATTACTATTATGAATAATAATCATATGTACTATCAGATCGCGTAAAAATCTAAGTTATCTCTGTTGCTCCTATTTTCCCGTACACGTATTACGCCCCTTGGCAATGAAATGTCAACAAGTATCATTCTGCGTGCCAAAGAGTGCCCGTTTCATTTCTGACGTGTGCATATCTGTTGAAAGTACGTATACATATGAAAAACTTACGGTGGAACGCATTGTTGGCTTGTCATGGCTTGTACATGCAACTTCTGGGCTCACTTGAGAAGCGATTAACGTTGTGTCTTGATACAGGTTTGCTGCAATAATTATAACAATAGTCATATTAACAATCATAACAACAAGCCAGATAATATTGTACATATTCTATACGTATTACTATTATGAATAATAATCATATGTACTATCAGATCGCGTAAAAATCTAAGTTATCTCTGTTGCTCCTATTTTCCCGTACACGTATTACGTCCCTTGGCAATGAAATGTCAACAAGTATCATTCTGCGTGCCATAGAGTGCCCGTTTCATTTCTGACTTGTGCATATCTGTTGAAAGTACGTATACATATGAAAAACTTACGGTGGAACGCATTGTTGGCTTCTCATGGCTTGTACATGCAACTTCTGGGCTCACTTGAGAAGCGATTAACGTTGTGTCTTGATACAGGTTTGCTGCAATAATTATAACAATAGTCCTATTAACAATCATAACAACAAGCCAGATAATATTGTACATATTCTATACGTATTACTATTATGAATAATAATCATATGTACTATCAGATCGCGTAAAAATCTAAGTTATCTCTGTATCTCCTATTTTCCCGTACACGTATTACTTCCCTTGGCAATGAAATGTCAACAAGTATCATTCTGCGTGCCATATAGTGCCCGTTTCATTTCTGACGTGTGCATATCTGTTGAAAGTACGTATACATATGAAAAACTTACGGTGGAACGCATTGTTGGCTTGTCATGGCTTGTACATGCAACTTCTGGGCTCACTTGAGAAGCGATTAACGTTGTGTCTTGATACAGGTTTGCTGCAATAATTATAACAATAGTCATATTAACAATCATAACAACAAGCCAGATAATATTGTACATATTTTATACGTATTACTATTATGAATAATAATCATATGTACTATCAGATCGCGTAAAAATCTAAGTTATCTCTGTTGCTCCTATTTTCCCGTACACGTATTACGTCCCTTGGCAATGAAATGTCAACAAGTATCATTCTGCGTGCCATAGAGTGCCCGTTTCATTTCTGACGTGTGCATATCTGTTGAAAGTACGTATACATATGAAAAACTTACGGTGGAACGCATTGTTGGCTTGTCATGGCTTGTACATGCAACTTCTGGGCTCACTTGAGAAGCGATTAACGTTGTGTCTTGATACAGGTTTGCTGCAATAATTATAACAATAGTCATATTAACAATCATAACAACAAGCCAGATAATATTGTACATATTCTATACGTATTACTATTATGAATAATAATCATATGTACTATCAGATCGCGTAAAAATCTAAGTTATCTCTGTTGCTCCTATTTTCCCGTACACGTATTACGTCCCTTGGCAATGAAATGTCAACAAGTATCATTCTGCGTGCCATAGAGTGCCCGTTTCATTTCTGACTTGTGCATATCTGTTGAAAGTACGTATACATATGAAAAACTTACGGTGGAACGCATTGTTGGCTTCTCATGGCTTGTACATGCAACTTCTGGGCTCACTTGAGAAGCGATTAACGTTGTGTCTTGATACAGGTTTGCTGCAATAATTATAACAATAGTCCTATTAACAATCATAACAACAAGCCAGATAATATTGTACATATTCTATACGTATTACTATTATGAATAATAATCATATGTACTATCAGATCGCGTAAAAATCTAAGTTATCTCTGTATCTCCTATTTTCCCGTACACGTATTACTTCCCTTGGCAATGAAATGTCAACAAGTATCATTCTGCGTGCCATATAGTGCCCGTTTCATTTCTGACGTGTGCATATCTGTTGAAAGTACGTATACATATGAAAAACTTACGGTGGAACGCATTGTTGGCTTGTCATGGCTTGTACATGCAACTTCTGGGCTCACTTGAGAAGCGATTAACGTTGTGTCTTGATACAGGTTTGCTGCAATAATTATAACAATAGTCATATTAACAATCATAACAACAAGCCAGATAATATTGTACATATTTTATACGTATTACTATTATGAATAATAATCATATGTACTATCAGATCGCGTAAAAATCTAAGTTATCTCTGTTGCTCCTATTTTCCCGTACACGTATTACGTCCCTTGGCAATGAAATGTCAACAAGTATCATTCTGCGTGCCATAGAGTGCCCGTTTCATTTCTGACGTGTGCATATCTGTTGAAAGTACGTATACATATGAAAAACTTACGGTGGAACGCATTGTTGGCTTGTCATGGCTTGTACATGCAACTTCTGGGCTCACTTGAGAAGCGATTAACGTTGTGTCTTGATACAGGTTTGCTGCAATAATTATAACAATAGTCATATTAACAATCATAACAACAAGCCAGATAATATTGTACATATTCTATACGTATTACTATTATGAATAATAATCATATGTACTATCAGATCGCGTAAAAATCTAAGTTATCTCTGTTGCTCCTATTTTCCCGTACACGTATTACGTCCCTTGGCAATGAAATGTCAACAAGTATCATTCTGCGTGCCATAGAGTGCCCGTTTCATTTCTGACTTGTGCATATCTGTTGAAAGTACGTATACATATAAAAAAACTTACGGTGGAACGCATTGTTGGCTTGTCATGGCTTGTACATGCAACTTCTGGGCTCACTTGAGAAGCGATTAACGTTGTGTCTTGATACAGGTTTGCTGCAATAATTATAACAATAGTCATATTAACAATCATAACAACAAGCCAGATAATATTGTACATATTCTATACCTATTACTATTATCAATAATAATCATATGTACTATCAGATCGCGTAAAAATCTAAGTTATCTCTGTATCTCCTATTTTCCCGTACACGTATTACGTCCCTTGGCAATGAAATGTCAACAAGTATCATTCTGCGTGCCATAGAGTGCCCGTTTCATTTCTGACGTGTGCATATCTGTTGAAAGTACGTATACATATGAAAAACTTACGGTGGAACGCATTGTTGGCTTGTCATGGCTTGTACATGCAACTTCTGGGCTCACTTGAGAAGCGATTAACGTTGTGTCTTGATACAGGTTTGCTGCAATAATTATAACAATAGTCATATTAACAATCATAACAACAAGCCAGATAATATTGTACATATTTTATACGTATTACTATTATGAATAATAATCGTATGTACTATCAGATCGCGTAAAAATCTAAGTTATCTCTGTTGCTACTATTTTCCCGTACACGTATTACGTCCCTTGGCAATGAAATGTCAACAAGTATCATTCTGCGTGCCATAGAGTGCCCGTTTCATTTCTGACTTGTGCATATCTGTTGAAAGTACGTATACATATGAAAAACTTACGGTGGAACGCATTGTTGGCTTGTCATGGCTTGTACATGCAACTTCTGGGCTCACTTGAGAAGCGATTAACGTTGTGTCTTGATACAGGTTTGCTGCAATAATTATAACAATAGTCATATAAACAATCATAACAACAAGCCAGATAATATTGTACATATTCTATACGTATTACTATTATGAATAATAATCATATGTACTATCAGATCGCGTAAAAATCTAAGTTATCTCTGTTGCTCCTATTTTCCCGTACACGTATTACGTCCCTTGGCAATGAAATGTCAACAAGTATCATTCTGCGTGCCATAGAGTGCCCGTTTCATTTCTGACGTGTGCATATCTGTTGAAAGTACGTATACATATGAAAAACTTACGGTGGAACGCATTGTTGGCTTGTCATGGCTTGTACATGCAACTTCTGGGCTCACTTGAGAAGCGATTAACGTTGTGTCTTGATACAGGTTTGCTGCAATAATTATAACAATAGTCATATTAACAATCATAACAACAAGCCAGATAATATTGTACATATTCTATACGTATTACTATTATGAATAATAATCATATGTACTATCAGATCGCGTAAAAATCTAAGTTATCTCTGTATCTCCTATTTTCCCGTACACGTATTACGTCCCTTGGCAATGAAATGTCAACAAGTATCATTCTGCGTGCCATAGAGTGCCCGTTTCATTTCTGACGTGTGCATATCTGTTGAAAGTACGTATACATATGAAAAACTTACGGTGGAACGCATTGTTGGCTTGTCATGGCTTGTACATGAAACTTCTGGGCTCACTTGAGAAGCGATTAACGTTGTGTCTTGATACAGGTTTGCTGCAATAATTATAACAATAGTCATATTAACAATCATAACAACAAGCCAGATAATATTGTACATATTTTATACGTATTACTATTATGAATAATAATCGTATGTACTATCAGATCGCGTAAAAATCTAAGTTATCTCTGTTGCTACTATTTTCCCGTACACGTATTACGTCCCTTGGCAATGAAATGTCAACAAGTATCATTCTGCGTGCCATAGAGTGCCCGTTTCATTTCTGACGTGTGCATATCTGTTGAAAGTAAGTATACATATGAAAAACTTACGGTGGAACGCATTGTTGGCTTGTCATGGCTTGTACATGCAACTTCTGGGCTCACTTGAGAAGCGATTAACGTTGTGTCTTGATACAGGTTTGCTGCAATAATTATAACAATAGTCATATTAACAATCATAACAACAAGCCAGATAATATTGTACATATTCTATACGTATTACTATTATGAATAATAATCATATGTACTATCAGATCGCGTAAAAATCTAAGTTATCTCTGTTGCTCCTATTTTCCCGTACACGTATTACGTCCCTTGGCAATGAAATGCCAACAAGTATCATTCTGCGTGCCATAGAGTGCCCGTTTCATTTCTGACGTGTGCATATCTGTTGAAAGTACGTATACATATGAAAAACTTACGGTGGAACGCATTGTTGGCTTGTCATGGCTTGTACATGCAACTTCTGGGCTCACTTGAGAAGCGATTAACGTTGTGTCTTGATACAGGTTTGCTGCAATAATTATAACAATAGTCATATTAACAATCATAACAACAAGCCAGATAATATTGTACATATTCTATACGTATTACTATTATGAATAATAATCATATGTACTATCAGATCGCGTAAAAATCTAAGTTATCTCTGTTGCTCCTATTTTCCCGTACACGTATTACGTCCCTTGGCAATGAAATGTCAACAAGTATCATTCTGCGTGCCATATAGTGCCCGTTTCATTTCTGACGTGTGCATATCTGTTGAAAGTACGTATACATATGAAAAACTTACGGTGGAACGCATTGTTGGCTTGTCATGGCTTGTACATGCAACTTCTGGGCTCACTTGAGAAGCGATTAACGTTGTGTCTTGATACAGGTTTGCTGCAATAATTATAACAATAGTCATATTAAAAATCATAACAACAAGCCAGATAATATTGTACATATTCTATACGTATTACTATTATGAATAATAATCATATGTACTATCAGATCGCGTAAAAATCTAAGTTATCTCTGTTGCTCCTATTTTCCCGTACACGTATTACGTCCCTTGGCAATGAAATGTCAACAAGTATCATTCTGCGTGCCATATAGTGCCCGTTTCATTTCTGACGTGTGCATATCTGTTGAAAGTACGTATACATATGAAAAACTTACGGTGGAACGCATTGTTGGCTTGTCATGGCTTGTACATGCAACTTCTGGGCTCACTTGAGAAGCGATTAACGTTGTGTCTTGATACAGGTTTGCTGCAATAATTATAACAATAGTCATATTAAAAATCATAACAACAAGCCAGATAATATTGTACATATTCTATACGTATTACTATTATGAATAATAATCATATGTACTATCAGATCGCGTAAAAATCTAAGTTATCTCTGTTGCTCCTATTTTCCCGTACACGTATTACGTCCCTTGGCAATGAAATGTCAACAAGTATCAATCTGCGTGCCAAAGAGTGCCCGTTTCATTTCTGACGTGTGCATATCTGTTGAAAGTACTTATACATATGAAAAACTTACGGTGGAACGCATTGTTGGCTTGTCATGGCTTGTACATGCAACTTCTGGGCTCACTTGAGAAGCGATTAACGTTGTGTCTTGATACAGGTTTGCTGCAATAATTATAACAATAGTCATATTAACAATCATAACAACAAGCCAGATAATATTGTACATATTCTATACGTATTACTATTATGAATAATAATCATATGTACTATCAGATCGCGTAAAAATCTAAGTTATCTCTGTTGCTCCTATTTTCCCGTACACGTATTACGTCCCTTGGCAATGAAATGTCAACAAGTATCATCCTGCGTGCCATAGAGTGCCCGTTTCATTTCTGACTTGTGCATATCTGTTGAAAGTACGTATACATATGAAAAACTTACGGTGGAACGCATTGTTGGCTTGTCATGGCTTGTACATGCAACTTCTGGGCTCACTTGAGAAGCGATTAACGTTGTGTCTTGATACAGGTTTGCTGCAATAATTATAACAAAAGTCATATTAACAATCATAACAACAAGCCAGATAATATTGTACATATTCTATACGTATTACTATTATGAATAATAATCATATGTACTATCAGATCGCGTAAAAATCTAAGTTATCTCTGTTGCTCCTATTTTCCCGTACACGTATTACGTCCCTTGGCAATGAAATGTCAACAAGTATCATTCTGCGTGCCATAGAGTGCCCGTTTCATTTCTGACGTGTGCATATCTGTTGAAAGTACGTATACATATGAAAAACTTACGGTGGAACGCATTGTTGGCTTGTCATGGCTTGTACATGCAACTTCTGGGCTCACTTGAGAAGCGATTAACGTTGTGTCTTGATACAGGTTTGCTGCAATAATTATAACAATAGTCATATTAACAATCATAACAACAAGCCAGATAATATTGTACATATTTTATACGTATTACTATTATGAATAATAATCGTATGTACTATCAGATCGCGTAAAAATCTAAGTTATCTCTGTTGCTCCTATTTTCCCGTACACGTATTACGTCCCTTGGCAATGAAATGTCAACAAGTATCATTCTGCGTGCCATAGAGTGCCCGTTTCATTTATGACGTGTGCATATCTGTTGAAAGTACGTATACATATGAAAAACTTACGGTGGAACGCATTGTTGGCTTGTCATGGCTTGTACATGCAACTTCTGGGCTCACTTGAGAAGCGATTAACGTTGTGTCTTGATACAGGTTTGCTGCAATAATTATAACAATAGTCATATTAACAATCATAACAACAAGCCAGATAATATTGTACATATTTTATGCGTATTACTATTATGAATAATAATCATATGTACTATCAGATCGCGTAAAAATCTAAGTTATCTCTGTTGCTCCTATTTTCCCGTACACGTATTACGTCCCTTGGCAATGAAATGTCAACAAGTATCATTCTGCGTGCCATAGAGTGCCCGTTTCATTTCTGACGTGTGCATATCTGTTGAAAGTACGTATACATATGAAAAACTTACGGTGGAACGCATTGTTGGCTTGTCATGGCTTGTACATGCAACTTCTGGGCTCACTTGAGAAGCGATTAACGTTGTGTCTTGATACAGGTTTGCTGCAATAATTATAACAATAGTCATATTAACAATCATAACAACAAGCCAGATAATATTGTACATATTCTATACGTATTACTATTATGAATAATAAGCATATGTACTATCAGATCGCGTAAAAATCTAAGTTATTTCTGTTGCTCCTATTTTCCCGTACACGTATTACGTCCCTTGGCAATGAAATGTCAACAAGTATCATTCTGCGTGCCATAGAGTGCCCGTTTCATTTCTGACTTGTACATATCTGTTGAAAGTACGTATACATATGAAAAACTTACGGTGGAACGCATTGTTGGCTTCTCATGGCTTGTACATGCAACTTCTGGGCTCACTTGAGAAGCGATTAACGTTGTGTCTTGATACAGGTTTGCTGCAATAATTATAACAATAGTCCTATTAACAATCATAACAACAAGCCAGATAATATTGTACATATTCTATACGTATTACTATTATGAATAATAATCATATGTACTATCAGATCGCGTAAAAATCTAAGTTATCTCTGTATCTCCTATTTTCCCGTACACGTATTACTTCCCTTGGCAATGAAATGTCAACAAGTATCATTCTGCGTGCCATATAGTGCCCGTTTCATTTCTGACGTGTGCATATCTGTTGAAAGTACGTATACATATGAAAAACTTACGGTGGAACGCATTGTTGGCTTGTCATGGCTTGTACATGCAACTTCTGGGCTCACTTGAGAAGCGATTAACGTTGTGTCTTGATACAGGTTTGCTGCAATAATTATAACAATAGTCATATTAACAATCATAACAACAAGCCAGATAATATTGTACATATTTTATACGTATTACTATTATGAATAATAATCATATGTACTATCAGATCGCGTAAAAATCTAAGTTATCTCTGTTGCTCCTATTTTCCCGTACACGTATTACGTCCCTTGGCAATGAAATGTCAACAAGTATCATTCTGCGTGCCATAGAGTGCCCGTTTCATTTCTGACGTGTGCATATCTGTTGAAAGTACGTATACATATGAAAAACTTACGGTGGAACGCATTGTTGGCTTGTCATGGCTTGTACATGCAACTTCTGGGCTCACTTGAGAAGCGATTAACGTTGTGTCTTGATACAGGTTTGCTGCAATAATTATAACAATAGTCATATTAACAATCATAACAACAAGCCAGATAATATTGTACATATTCTATACGTATTACTATTATGAATAATAATCATATGTACTATCAGATCGCGTAAAAATCTAAGTTATCTCTGTTGCTCCTATTTTCCCGTACACGTATTACGTCCCTTGGCAATGAAATGTCAACAAGTATCATTCTGCGTGCCATAGAGTGCCCGTTTCATTTCTGACTTGTGCATATCTGTTGAAAGTACGTATACATATAAAAAAACTTACGGTGGAACGCATTGTTGGCTTGTCATGGCTTGTACATGCAACTTCTGGGCTCACTTGAGAAGCGATTAACGTTGTGTCTTGATACAGGTTTGCTGCAATAATTATAACAATAGTCATATTAACAATCATAACAACAAGCCAGATAATATTGTACATATTCTATACGTATTACTATTATGAATAATAATCATATGTACTATCAGATCGCGTAAAAATCTAAGTTATCTCTGTATCTCCTATTTACCCGTACACGTATTACTTCCCTTGGCAATGAAATGTCAACAAGTATCATTCTGCGTGCCATAGAGTGCCCGTTTCATTTCTGACGTGTGCATATCTGTTGAAAGTACGTATACATATGAAAAACTTACGGTGGAACGCATTGTTGGCTTGTCATGGCTTGTACATGCAACTTCTGGGCTCACTTGAGAAGCGATTAACGTTGTGTCTTGATACAGGTTTGCTGCAATAATTATAACAATAGTCATATTAACAATCATAACAACAAGCCAGATAATATTGTACATATTTTATACGTATTACTATTATGAATAATAATCATATGTTCTATCAGATCGCGTAAAAATCTAAGTTATCTCTGTTGCTCCTATTTTCCCGTACACGTATTACGTCCCTTGGCAATGAAATGTCAACAAGTATCATTCTGCGTGCCATAGAGTGCCCGTTTAATTTCTGACATGTGCATATCTGTTGAAAGTACGTATACATATGAAAAACTTACGGTGGAACGCATTGTTGGCTTGTCATGGCTTGTACATGCAACTTCTGGGCTCACTTGAGAAGCGATTAACGTTGTGTCTTGATACAGGTTTGCTGCAATAATTATAACAATAGTCATATTAACAATCATAACAACAAGCCAGATAATATTGTACATATTCTATACGTATTACTATTATGAATAATAATCATATGTTCTATCAGATCGCGTAAAAATCTAAGTTATCTCTGTTGCTCCTATTTTCCCGTACACGTATTACTTCCCTTGGCAATGAAATGTCAACAAGTATCATTCTGCGTGCCATAGAGTGCCCGTTTCATTTCTGACTTGTGCATATCTGTTGAAATTACGTATACATATGAAAAACTTACGGTGGAACGCATTGTTGGCTTGCCATGGCTTGTACATGCAACTTCTGGGCTCACTTGAAAAGCGATTAACGTTGTGTCTTGATACAGGGTTGCTGCAATAATTATAACAATAGTCATATTAACAATCATAACAACAAGCCAGATAATATTGTACATATTCTATACGTATTACTATTATGAATAATAATCATATGTACTATCAGATCGCGTAAAAATCTAAGTTATCTCTGTTGCTCCTATTTTCCCGTACACGTATTACGTCCCTTGGCAATGAAATGTCAACAAGTATCATTCTGCGTGCCATAGAGTGCCCGTTTCATTTCTGACGTGTGCATATCTGTTGAAAGTACGTATACATATGAAAAATTTACGGTGGAACGCATTGTTGGCTTGTCATGGCTTGTACATGCAACTTCTGGGCTCACTTGAGAAGCGATTAACGTTGTGTCTTGATACAGGTTTGCTGCAATAATTATAACAATAGTCATATTAAAAATCATAACAACAAGCCAGATAATATTGTACATATTCTATACGTATTATTATTATGAATAATAATCATATGTACTATCAGATCGCGTAAAAATCTAAGTTATCTCTGTTGCTCCTATTTTCCCGTACACGTATTACGTCCCTTGGCAATGAAATGTCAACAAGTATCATTCTGCGTGCCAAAGAGTGCCCGTTTCATTTCTGACGTGTGCATATCTGTTGAAAGTACGTATACATATGAAAAACTTACGGTGGAACGCATTGTTGGCTTGTCATGGCTTGTACATGCAACTTCTGGGCTCACTTGAGAAGCGATTAACGTTGTGTCTTGATACAGGTTTGCTGCAATAATTATAACAATAGTCATATTAACAATCATAACAACAAGCCAGATAATATTGTACATATTCTATACGTATTACTATTATGAATAATAATCATATGTACTATCAGATCGCGTAAAAATCTAAGTTATCTCTGTTGCTCCTATTTTCCCGTACACGTATTACGTCCCTTGGCAATGAAATGTCAACAAGTATCATTCTGCGTGCCATAGAGTGCCCGTTTCATTTCTGACTTGTGCATATCTGTTGAAAGTACGTATACATATGAAAAACTTACGGTGGAACGCATTGTTGGCTTGTCATGGCTTGTACATGCAACTTCTGGGCTCACTTGAGAAGCGATTAACGGTGTGTCTTGATACAGGTTTGCTGCAATAATTATAATAATAGTCATATTAACAATCATAACAACAAGCCAGATAATATTGTACATATTCTATACGTATTACTATAATGAATAATAATCATATGTACTATCAGATCGCGTAAAAATCTAAGTTATCTCTGTTGCTCCTATTTTCCCGTACACGTATTACGTCCCTTGGCAATGAAATGTCAACAAGTATCATTCTGCGTGCCATAGAGTGCCCGTTTCATTTCTGACTTGTGCATATCTGTTGAAAGTACGTATACATATGACAAACTTACGGTGGAACGCATTGTTGGCTTGTCATGGCTTGTACATGCAACTTCTGGGCTCACTTGAGAAGCGATTAACGTTGTGTCTTGATACAGGTTTGCTGCAATAATTATAACAATAGTCATATTAACAATCATAACAACAAGCCAGATAATATTGTACATATTCTATACGTATTACTATTATGAATAATAATCATATGTACTATCAGATCGCGTAAAAATCTAAGTTATCTCTGTTGCTCCTATTTTCCCGTACACGTATTACGTCCCTTGGCAATGAAATGTCAACAAGTATCATTCTGCGTGCCATAGAGTGCCCGTTTCATTTCTGACTTGTGCATATCTGTTGAAAGTACGTATACATATGAAAAACTTACGGTGGAACGCATTGTTGGCTTGTCATGGCTTGTACATGCAACTTCTGGGCTCACTTGAGAAGCGATTAACGTTGTGTCTTGATACAGGTTTGCTGCAATAATTATAACAATAGTCATATTAACAATCATAACAACAAGCCAGATAATATTGTACATATTCTATACCTATTACTATTATCAATAATAATCATATGTACTATCAGATCGCGTAAAAATCTAAGTTATCTCTGTATCTCCTATTTTCCCGTACACGTATTACGTCCCTTGGCAATGAAATGTCAACAAGTATCATTCTGCGTGCCATAGAGTGCCCGTTTCATTTCTGACGTGTGCATATCTGTTGAAAGTACGTATACATATGAAAAACTTACGGTGGAACGCATTGTTGGCTTGTCATGGCTTGTACATGCAACTTCTGGGCTCACTTGAGAAGCGATTAACGTTGTGTCTTGATACAGGTTTGCTGCAATAATTATAACAATAGTCATATTAACAATCATAACAACAAGCCAGATAATATTGTACATATTTTATACGTATTACTATTATGAATAATAATCGTATGTACTATCAGATCGCGTAAAAATCTAAGTTATCTCTGTTGCTACTATTTTCCCGTACACGTATTACGTCCCTTGGCAATGAAATGTCAACAAGTATCATTCTGCGTGCCATAGAGTGCCCGTTTCATTTCTGACTTGTGCATATCTGTTGAAAGTACGTATACATATGAAAAACTTACGGTGGAACGCATTGTTGGCTTGTCATGGCTTGTACATGCAACTTCTGGGCTCACTTGAGAAGCGATTAACGTTGTGTCTTGATACAGGTTTGCTGCAATAATTATAACAATAGTCATATTAACAATCATAACAACAAGCCAGATAATATTGTACATATTCTATACGTATTACTATTATGAATAATAATCATATGTACTATCAGATCGCGTAAAAATCTAAGTTATCTCTGTATCTCCTATTTTCCCGTACACGTATTACGTCCCTTGGCAATGAAATGTCAACAAGTATCATTCTGCGTGCCATAGAGTGCCCGTTTCATTTCTGACGTGTGCATATCTGTTGAAAGTACGTATACATATGAAAAACTTACGGTGGAACGCATTGTTGGCTTGTCATGGCTTGTACATGCAACTTCTGGGCTCACTTGAGAAGCGATTAACGTTGTGTCTTGATACAGGTTTGCTGCAATAATTATAACAATAGTCATATTAACAATCATAACAACAAGCCAGATAATATTGTACATATTTTATACGTATTACTATTATGAATAATAATCGTATGTACTATCAGATCGCGTAAAAATCTAAGTTATCTCTGTTGCTACTATTTTCCCGTACACGTATTACGTCCCTTGGCAATGAAATGTCAACAAGTATCATTCTGCGTGCCATAGAGTGCCCGTTTCATTTCTGACGTGTGCATATCTGTTGAAAGTAAGTATACATATGAAAAACTTACGGTGGAACGCATTGTTGGCTTGTCATGGCTTGTACATGCAACTTCTGGGCTCACTTGAGAAGCGATTAACGTTGTGTCTTGATACAGGTTTGCTGCAATAATTATAACAATAGTCATATTAACAATCATAACAACAAGCCAGATAATATTGTACATATTCTATACGTATTACTATTATGAATAATAATCATATGTACTATCAGATCGCGTAAAAATCTAAGTTATCTCTGTTGCTCCTATTTTCCCGTACACGTATTACGTCCCTTGGCAATGAAATGTCAACAAGTATCATTCTGCGTGCCATAGAGTGCCCGTTTCATTTCTGACGTGTGCATATCTGTTGAAAGTACGTATACATATGAAAAACTTACGGTGGAACGCATTGTTGGCTTGTCATGGCTTGTACATGCAACTTCTGGGCTCACTTGAGAAGCGATTAACGTTGTGTCTTGATACAGGTTTGCTGCAATAATTATAACAATAGTCATATTAACAATCATAACAACAAGCCAGATAATATTGTACATATTTTATACGTATTACTATTATGAATAATAATCGTATGTACTATCAGATCGCGTAAAAATCTAAGTTATCTCTGTTGCTACTATTTTCCCGTACACGTATTACGTCCCTTGGCAATGAAATGTCAACAAGTATCATTCTGCGTGCCATAGAGTGCCCGTTTCATTTCTGACGTGTGCATATCTGTTGAAAGTAAGTATACATATGAAAAACTTACGGTGGAACGCATTGTTGGCTTGTCATGGCTTGTACATGCAACTTCTGGGCTCACTTGAGAAGCGATTAACGTTGTGTCTTGATACAGGTTTGCTGCAATAATTATAACAATAGTCATATTAACAATCATAACAACAAGCCAGATAATATTGTACATATTCTATACGTATTACTATTATGAATAATAATCATATGTACTATCAGATCGCGTAAAAATCTAAGTTATCTCTGTTGCTCCTATTTTCCCGTACACGTATTACGTCCCTTGGCAATGAAATGTCAACAAGTATCATTCTGCGTGCCATAGAGTGCCCGTTTCATTTCTGACGTGTGCATATCTGTTGAAAGTACGTATACATATGAAAAACTTACGGTGGAACGCATTGTTGGCTTGTCATGGCTTGTACATGCAACTTCTGGGCTCACTTGAGAAGCGATTAACGTTGTGTCTTGATACAGGTTTGCTGCAATAATTATAACAATAGTCATATTAACAATCATAACAACAAGCCAGATAATATTGTACATATTTTATACGTATTACTATTATGAATAATAATCGTATGTACTATCAGATCGCGTAAAAATCTAAGTTATCTCTGTTGCTACTATTTTCCCGTACACGTATTACGTCCCTTGGCAATGAAATGTCAACAAGTATCATTCTGCGTGCCATAGAGTGCCCGTTTCATTTCTGAGGTGTGCATATCTGTTGAAAGTAAGTATACATATGAAAAACTTACGGTGGAACGCATTGTTGGCTTGTCATGGCTTGTACATGCAACTTCTGGGCTCACTTGAGAAGCGATTAACGTTGTGTCTTGATACAGGTTTGCTGCAATAATTATAACAATAGTCATATTAACAATCATAACAACAAGCCAGATAATATTGTACATATTCTATACGTATTACTATTATGAATAATAATCATATGTACTATCAGATCGCGTAAAAATCTAAGTTATCTCTGTTGCTCCTATTTTCCCGTACACGTATTACGTCCCTTGGCAATGAAATGTCAACAAGTATCATTCTGCGTGCCATAGAGTGCCCGTTTCATTTCTGACTTGTGCATATCTGTTGAAAGTACGTATACATATGAAAAACTTACGGTGGAACGCATTGTTGGCTTGTCATGGCTTGTACATGCAACTTCTGGGCTCACTTGAGAAGCGATTAACGTTGTGTCTTGATACAGGTTTGCTGCAATAATTATAACAATAGTCATATTAACAATCATAACAACAAGCCAGATAATATTGTACATATTCTATACGTATTACTATTATGAATAATAATCATATGTACTATCAGATCGCGTAAAAATCTAAGTTATCTCTGTTGCTCCTATTTTCCGTAAACGTATTACGTCCCTTGGCAATGAAATGTCAACAAGTATCATTCTGCGTGCCATAGAGTGCCCGTTTCATTTCTGACTTGTGCATATCTGTTGAAAGTACGTATACATATGAAAAACTTACGGTGGAACGCATTGTTGGCTTGTCATGGCTTGTACATGCAACTTCTGGGCTCACTTGAGAAGCGATTAACGTTGTGTCTTGATACAGGTTTGCTGCAATAATTATAACAATAGTCATATTAACAATCATAACAACAAGCCAGATAATATTGTACATATTCTATACGTATTACTATTATCAATAATAATCATATGTACTATCAGATCGCGTAAAAATCTAAGTTATCTCTGTATCTCCTATTTTCCCCGTACACGTATTACGTCCCTTGGCAATGAAATGTCAACAAGTATCATTCTGCGTGCCATAGAGTGCCCGTTTCATTTCTGACGTGTGCATATCTGTTGAAAGTACGTATACATATGAAAAACTTACGGTGGAACGCATTGTTGGCTTGTCATGTCTTGTACATGCAACTTCTGGGCTCACTTGAGAAGCGATTAACGTTGTGTCTTGATACAGGTTTGCTGCAATAATTATAACAATAGTCATATTAACAATCATAACAACAAGCCAGATAATATTGTACATATTTTATACGTATTACTATTATGAATAATAATCGTATGTACTATCAGATCGCGTAAAAATCTAAGTTATCTCTGTTGCTACTATTTTCCCGTACACGTATTACGTCCCTTGGCAATGAAATGTCAACAAGTATCATTCTGCCTGCCATAGAGTGCCCGTTTCATTTCTGACGTGTGCATATCTGTTGAAAGTAAGTATACATATGAAAAACTTACGGTGGAACGCATTGTTGGCTTGTCATGGCTTGTACATGCAACTTCTGGGCTCACTTGAGAAGCGATTAACGTTGTGTCTTGATACAGGTTTGCTGCAATAATTATAACAATAGTCATATTAACAATCATAACAACAAGCCAGATAATATTGTACATATTCTATACGTATTACTATTATGAATAATAATCATATGTACTATCAGATCGCGTAAAAATCTAAGTTATCTCTGTTGCTCCTATTTTCCCGTACACGTATTACGTCCCTTGGCAATGAAATGTCAACAAGTATCATTCTGCGTGCCATAGAGTGCCCGTTTCATTTCTGACGTGTGCATATCTGTTGAAAGTACGTATACATATGAAAAACTTACGGTGGAACGCATTGTTGGCTTGTCATGGCTTGTACATGCAACTTCTGGGCTCACTTGAGAAGCGATTAACGTTGTGTCTTGATACAGGTTTGCTGCAATAATTATAACAATAGTCATATTAACAATCATAACAACAAGCCAGATAATATTGTACATATTTTATACGTATTACTATTATGAATAATAATCGTATGTACTATCAGATCGCGTAAAAATCTAAGTTATCTCTGTTGCTCCTATTTTCCCGTACACGTATTACGTCCCTTGGCAATGAAATGTCAACAAGTATCATTCTGCGTGCCATAGAGTGCCCGTTTCATTTCTGACTTGTGCATATCTGTTGAAAGTACGTATACATATGAAAAACTTACGGTGGAACGCATTGTTGGCTTGTCATGGCTTGTACATGCAACTTCTGGGCTCACTTGAGAAGCGATTAACGTTGTGTCTTGATACAGGTTTGCTGCAATAATTATAACAATAGTCATATTAACAATCATAACAACAAGCCAGATAATATTGTACATATTCTATACGTATTACTATTATGAATAATAATCATATGTACTATCAGATCGCGTAAAAATCTAAGTTATCTCTGTTGCTCCTATTTTCCCGTACACGTATTACGTCCCTTGGCAATGAAATGTCAACAAGTATCATTCTGCGTGCCATAGAGTGCCCGTTTCATTTCTGACTTGTGCATATCTGTTGAAAGTACGTATACATATGAAAAACTTACGGTGGAACGCATTGTTGGCTTGTCATGGCTTGTACATGCAACTTCTGGGCTCACTTGAGAAGCGATTAACGTTGTGTCTTGATACAGGTTTGCTGCAATAATTATAACAATAGTCATATTAACAATCATAACAACAAGCCAGATAATATTGTACATATTCTATACCTATTACTATTATCAATAATAATCATATGTACTATCAGATCGCGTAAAAATCTAAGTTATCTCTGTTGCTCCTATTTTCCCGTACACGTATTACGTCCCTTGGCAATGAAATGTCAACAAGTATCATTCTGCGTGCCATAGAGTGCCCGTTTCATTTCTGACGTGTGCATATCTGTTGAAAGTACGTATACATATGAAAAACTTACGGTGGAACGCATTGTTGGCTTGTCATGGCTTGTACATGCAACTTCTGGGCTCACTTGAGAAGCGATTAACGTTGTGTCTTGATACAGGTTTGCTGCAATAATTATAACAATAGTCATATTAACAATCATAACAACAAGCCAGATAATATTGTACATATTTTATACGTATTACTATTATGAATAATAATCGTATGTACTATCAGATCGCGTAAAAATCTAAGTTATCTCTGTTGCTACTATTTTCCCGTACACGTATTACGTCCCTTGGCAATGAAATGTCAACAAGTATCATTCTGCGTGCCATAGAGTGCCCGTTTCATTTCTGACTTGTGCATATCTGTTGAAAGTAAGTATACATATGAAAAACTTACGGTGGAACGCATTGTTGGCTTGTCATGGCTTGTACATGCAACTTCTGGGCTCACTTGAGAAGCGATTAACGTTGTGTCTTGATACAGGTTTGCTGCAATAATTATAACAATAGTCATATTAACAATCATAACAACAAGCCAGATAATATTGTACATATTCTATACGTATTACTATTATGAATAATAATCATATGTACTATCAGATCGCGTAAAAATCTAAGTTATCTCTGTTGCTCCTATTTTCCCGTACACGTATTACGTCCCTTGGCAATGAAATGTCAACAAGTATCATTCTGCGTGCCATAGAGTGCCCGTTTCATTTCTGACTTGTGCATATCTGTTGAAAGTACGTATACATATGAAAAACTTACGGTGGAACGCATTGTTGGCTTGTCATGGCTTGTACATGCAACTTCTGGGCTCACTTGAGAAGCGATTAACGTTGTGTCTTGATACAGGTTTGCTGCAATAATTATAACAATAGTCATATTAACAATCATAACAACAAGCCAGATAATATTGTACATATTCTATACGTATTACTATTATGAATAATAATCATATGTACTATCAGATCGCGTAAAAATCTAAGTTATCTCTGTTGCTCCTATTTTCCCGTACACGTATTACGTCCCTTGGCAATGAAATGTCAACAAGTATCATTCTGCGTGCCATAGAGTGCCCGTTTCATTTCTGACTTGTGCATATCTGTTGAAAGTACGTATACATATGAAAAACTTACGGTGGAACGCATTGTTGGCTTGTCATGGCTTGTACATGCAACTTCTGGGCTCACTTGAGAAGCGATTAACGTTGTGTCTTGATACAGGTTTGCTGCAATAATTATAACAATAGTCATATTAACAATCATAACAACAAGCCAGATAATATTGTACATATTCTATACCTATTACTATTATCAATAATAATCATATGTACTATCAGATCGCGTAAAAATCTAAGTTATCTCTGTATCTCCTATTTTCCAGTACACGTATTACGTCCCTTGGCAATGAAATGTCAACAAGTATCATTCTGCGTGCCATAGAGTGCCCGTTTCATTTCTGACGTGTGCATATCTGTTGAAAGTACGTATACATATGAAAAACTTACGGTGGAACGCATTGTTGGCTTGTCATGGCTTGTACATGCAACTTCTGGGCTCACTTGAGAAGCGATTAACGTTGTGTCTTGATACAGGTTTGCTGCAATAATTATAACAATAGTCATATTAACAATCATAACAACAAGCCAGATAATATTGTACATATTCTATACCTATTACTATTATCAATAATAATCATATGTACTATCAGATCGCGTAAAAATCTAAGTTATCTCTGTATCTCCTATTTTCCAGTACACGTATTACGTCCCTTGGCAATGAAATGTCAACAAGTATCATTCTGCGTGCCATAGAGTGCCCGTTTCATTTCTGACGTGTGCATATCTGTTGAAAGTACGTATACATATGAAAAACTTACGGTGGAACGCATTGTTGGCTTGTCATGGCTTGTACATGCAACTTCTGGGCTCACTTGAGAAGCGATTAACGTTGTGTCTTGATACAGGTTTGCTGCAATAATTATAACAATAGTCATATTAACAATCATAACAACAAGCCAGATAATATTGTACATATTTTATACGTATTACTATTATGAATAATAATCGTATGTACTATCAGATCGCGTAAAAATCTAAGTTATCTCTGTTGCTACTATTTTCCCGTACACGTATTACGTCCCTTGGCAATGAAATGTCAACAAGTATCATTCTGCGTGCCATAGAGTGCCCGTTTCATTTCTGACTTGTGCATATCTGTTGAAAGTAAGTATACATATGAAAAACTTACGGTGGAACGCATTGTTGGCTTGTCATGGCTTGTACATGCAACTTCTGGGCTCACTTGAGAAGCGATTAACGTTGTGTCTTGATACAGGTTTGCTGCAATAATTATAACAATAGTCATATTAACAATCATAACAACAAGCCAGATAATATTGTACATATTCTATACGTATTACTATTATGAATAATAATCATATGTACTATCAGATCGCGTAAAAATCTAAGTTATCTCTGTTGCTCCTATTTTCCCGTACACGTATTACGTCCCTTGGCAATGAAATGTCAACAAGTATCATTCTGCGTGCCATAGAGTGCCCGTTTCATTTCTGACTTGTGCATATCTGTTGAAAGTACGTATACATATGAAAAACTTACGGTGGAACGCATTGTTGGCTTGTCATGGCTTGTACATGCAACTTCTGGGCTCACTTGAGAAGCGATTAACGTTGTGTCTTGATACAGGTTTGCTGCAATAATTATAACAATAGTCATATTAACAATCATAACAACAAGCCAGATAATATTGTACATATTCTATACGTATTACTATTATGAATAATAATCATATGTACTATCAGATCGCGTAAAAATCTAAGTTATCTCTGTTGCTCCTATTTTCCCGTACACGTATTACGTCCCTTGGCAATGAAATGTCAACAAGTATCATTCTGCGTGCCATAGAGTGCCCGTTTCATTTCTGACTTGTGCATATCTGTTGAAAGTACGTATACATATGAAAAACTTACGGTGGAACGCATTGTTGGCTTGTCATGGCTTGTACATGCAACTTCTGGGCTCACTTGAGAAGCGATTAACGTTGTGTCTTGATACAGGTTTGCTGCAATAATTATAACAATAGTCATATTAACAATCATAACAACAAGCCAGATAATATTGTACATATTTTATACGTATTACTATTATGAATAATAATCGTATGTACTATCAGATCGCGTAAAAATCTAAGTTATCTCTGTTGCTACTATTTTCCCGTACACGTATTACGTCCCTTGGCAATGAAATGTCAACAAGTATCATTCTGCGTGCCATAGAGTGCCCGTTTCATTTCTGACTTGTGCATATCTGTTGAAAGTACGTATACATATGAAAAACTTACGGTGGAACGCATTGTTGGCTTGTCATGGCTTGTACATGCAACTTCTGGGCTCACTTGAGAAGCGATTAACGTTGTGTCTTGATACAGGTTTGCTGCAATAATTATAACAATAGTCATATTAACAATCATAACAACAAGCCAGATAATATTGTACATATTTTATACGTATTACTATTATGAATAATAATCGTATGTACTATCAGATCGCGTAAAAATCTAAGTTATCTCTGTTGCTACTATTTTCCCGTACACGTATTACGTCCCTTGGCAATGAAATGTCAACAAGTATCATTCTGCGTGCCATAGAGTGCCCGTTTCATTTCTGACTTGTGCATATCTGTTGAAAGTAAGTATACATATGAAAAACTTACGGTGGAACGCATTGTTGGCTTGTCATGGCTTGTACATGCAACTTCTGGGCTCACTTGAGAAGCGATTAACGTTGTGTCTTGATACAGGTTTGCTGCAATAATTATAACAATAGTCATATTAACAATCATAACAACAAGCCAGATAATATTGTACATATTCTATACGTATTACTATTATGAATAATAATCATATGTACTATCAGATCGCGTAAAAATCTAAGTTATCTCTGTTGCTCCTATTTTCCCGTACACGTATTACGTCCCTTGGCAATGAAATGTCAACAAGTATCATTCTGCGTGCCATAGAGTGCCCGTTTCATTTCTGACGTGTGCATATCTGTTGAAAGTACGTATACATATGAAAAACTTACGGTGGAACGCATTGTTGGCTTGTCATGGCTTGTACATGCAACTTCTGGGCTCACTTGAGAAGCGATTAACGTTGTGTCTTGATACAGGTTTGCTGCAATAATTATAACAATAGTCATATTAACAATCATAACAACAAGCCAGATAATATTGTACATATTTTATACGTATTACTATTATGAATAATAATCGTATGTACTATCAGATCGCGTAAAAATCTAAGTTATCTCTGTTGCTCCTATTTTCCCGTACACGTATTACGTCCCTTGGCAATGAAATGTCAACAAGTATCATTCTGCGTGCCATAGAGTGCCCGTTTCATTTCTGACTTGTGCATATCTGTTGAAAGTACGTATACATATGAAAAACTTACGGTGGAACGCATTGTTGGCTTGTCATGGCTTGTACATGCAACTTCTGGGCTCACTTGAGAAGCGATTAACGTTGTGTCTTGATACAGGTTTGCTGCAATAATTATAACAATAGTCATATTAACAATCATAACAACAAGCCAGATAATATTGTACATATTCTATACGTATTACTATTATGAATAATAATCATATGTACTATCAGATCGCGTAAAAATCTAAGTTATCTCTGTTGCTCCTATTTTCCCGTACACGTATTACGTCCCTTGGCAATGAAATGTCAACAAGTATCATTCTGCGTGCCATAGAGTGCCCGTTTCATTTCTGACTTGTGCATATCTGTTGAAAGTACGTATACATATGAAAAACTTACGGTGGAACGCATTGTTGGCTTGTCATGGCTTGTACATGCAACTTCTGGGCTCACTTGAGAAGCGATTAACGTTGTGTCTTGATACAGGTTTGCTGCAATAATTATAACAATAGTCATATTAACAATCATAACAACAAGCCAGATAATATTGTACATATTCTATACCTATTACTATTATCAATAATAATCATATGTACTATCAGATCGCGTAAAAATCTAAGTTATCTCTGTTGCTCCTATTTTCCCGTACACGTATTACGTCCCTTGGCAATGAAATGTCAACAAGTATCATTCTGCGTGCCATAGAGTGCCCGTTTCATTTCTGACGTGTGCATATCTGTT
This sequence comes from Cyrtodaria siliqua, assembly GCA_037043455.1. Classification (NCBI taxonomy): domain Eukaryota; kingdom Metazoa; phylum Mollusca; class Bivalvia; order Adapedonta; family Hiatellidae; genus Cyrtodaria; species Cyrtodaria siliqua. Next base: position 142 of record JAWPHD010022540.1, on the reverse strand, counting down.
GAAAGTACGTATACATATGAAAAACTTACGGTGGAACGCATTGTTGGCTTGTCATGGCTTGTACATGCAACTTCTGGGCTCACTTGAGAAGCGATTAACGTTGTGTCTTGATACAGGTTTGCTGCAATAATTATAACAATAG
>JAWPHD010022539.1:0-24781 GCA_037043455.1 Cyrtodaria siliqua | reverse complement strand
GTAAGAACTGAATATATTTGTGTAAGAACTGCATATATATGTGTAAGAACTGAATATATATGCGTAAGAAAGAAATATATATGTGTAAGAACTGAATATATATGTGTAAGAACTGAATATATATGTGTTAGAACTGAATATATATGTGTAAGACCTGAATATATATGTATAAGAACTTAATATATATGTGTAAGAACGGAATATATATGTGTAAGAACTGAATATATGCGTAAGAACTGAATATATGCGTAAGAACTGAATATATATGTGTAAGAACTGAATGTATATGTGTTAGAACGGAATATATATGTGTAAGAACTGAATATATATGTGTAAGAGCTGAATATACATGTGTAAGAACTGAATATATATGCGTAAGAACTGAATATATATGCGTAAGATCGGAATATATGTGTAAGAACTGAACATATATGCGTAAGAATTGAATATATATGCGTAAGAACTGAATATATGCGTAAGAACTGAATATATATGCGTAAGAACTGAATATATATATGTAAGAACTGAATATATTTGTGTAAGAACTGCATATATATGTGTAAGAACTGGATATATATGTGTAAGAACTGAATATATATGTGTAAGAACTGAATATATATGTGTTAGAACGGAATATATATGTGTAAGAACTGAATATATATGTGTAAGAGCTGAATATATATGTGTAAGTACTGAATATATATGCGTAAGATCTGAATATATATGCGTAAGATCGGAATATATGTGTAATAACTGAACATATATGCGTAAGAATTGAATATATATGCGTAAAAACTGAATATATGCGTAAGAACTGAATATATGCGTAAGAACTGAATATATATGTGTAAGAACTGAATATATTTGTGTAAGAACTGCATATATATGTGTAAGAACTGAATATATATGCGTAAGAACGGAATATATATGTGTAAGAACTGAATATATATGTGTAAGAACTGAATATATATGTGTTAGAACGGAATATATATGTGTAAGAACTGAATATATATGTGTAAGAACTAAATATATGTGTAAGAACTGAAGATATATGTGTAAGAACTAAATATATGTGTAAGAACTGAATATATATGCGTAAGATCGGAATATATGTGTAATAACTACACATATATGCGTAAGAATTGAATATATATGCGTAAAAACTGAATATATGCGTAAGAACTGAATATATGCGTAAGAACTGAATATATATGTGTAAGAACTGAATATATGTGTGTAAGAACTGCATATATATGTGTAAGAACTGAATATATATGAGTAAGAACGGAATATATATGTGTAAGAACTGAATATATATGTGTAAGAACTGAATATATATGTGTTAGAACGGAATATATATGTGTAAGAACTGAATATATATGTGTAAGAACTAAATATATGTGTAAGAGCTAAATATATATGTGTAAGAACTGGACATATATGCGTAAGAAATGAATATATATGCGTAAGAACTGAATATATGTGTAAGAACTGAATATATGCGTAAAAACTGAATATATATGTGTAAGAACTGAATATATTTGCGTAAGAACTGCATATATATGCATAAGAATTGAAAATATATGCGTAAGAACGGAATATATATGTGTAAGAACTGAATTTATATGCTTAAGAACGGAATATATATGCGTAAGAACTGAATATATATGTGTAAGAACTGAATATATATGTGTAAGAACTGAATATATATGCGTAAGAACGGAATATATATGTGTAAGAACTGAATATATATGTATAAGAACTGAATATATATGTGTAAGAACGGAATATATATCTGTAAGAACTGAATATATGCGTAAGAACTGAATATATGCGTAAGAACTGAATATATATGTGTAAGAACTGAATATATATGTGTAAGAACTGAATATATATGTGTAAGAACTGAATATATATGTGTTAGAACTGAATATATATGTGAAAGAACTGAATATATATGTGTAAGAACTCAATATATATGTGTAAGAACTGAATATATATGTGTTAGAACGAAATATATATGTGTAAGAGCTAAATATATAAATGTAAGAACTGAATATATATGCGTAAGAACTGAATATATATGCGTAAGATCGGAATATATGTGTAAGAACTGGACATATATGCGTAAGAATTGAATATATATGCGTAAGAACTGAATTTATATGTGTAAGAACTGAATTTATATGCTTAAAACGGAATATATATGCGTAAGAACCGAATATATATGTGTAAGAACTAAATATATATGCGTAAGAACGGAATATATATGTGTAAGAACTGAATATATATGTATAAGAACTGAATATATATGTGTAAGAACGGAATATATATGTGTAAGAACTGAATATATGCGTAAGAACTGAATATATGCGTAAGAACTGAATATATATTTGTAAGAACTGAATATATATGTGTAAGAACTGAATATATATGCGTAACAACGGAATATATATGTGTAAGAACTGAATATATATGTGTAAGAACTGAATATATATGTGTTAGAACGGAATATATTCGTGTAAAAACTGAATATATATGTGTAAGAACTGAATATATATGTGTAAGAGCTGAATATACATGTGTAAGAACTGAATATATATGCGTAAGAACTGAATATATATGCGTAAGATCGGAATATATGTGTATGAACTGAACACATATGCATAAGAATTGAATATATATGCGTAAGAACTGAATATATGCGTAAGAACTGAATATATATGAGTAAGAACTGAATATATATATGTAAGAACTGAATATATTTGTGTAAGAACTGCATATATATGCGTAAGAACGGAATATATATGTGTAAGAACTGAATATATTTGTGTAAGAACTGAATATATATGTGTAAGAACTAAATATATATGCGTAAGAACTGAATATATATGTGTAAGAGCTGAATATATATGTGTAAGAACTGAATATATATGCGTAAGAACTGAATATATATGTGTAAGAACTGAATATATTTGTGTAAGAACTGCATATATATGTGTAAGAACTGAATATATATGCGTAAGAACGGTATATATATGTGTAAGGACTGAATATATATGCGTAAGAACTGCATATATATGTGTAAAAACTGAATATATATGCGTAAGAACTGAATATATGTGAATATATATGTATAAGAACTGAATATATATGTGTAAGAACTGAATATATATGTGTAAGAACTGAATATATATGTGTTAGAACGGAATATATATGCGTAAGAACGGAATATATATGCGTAAGAACGGAATATATATGTGTAAGAACTGAATATATATGTATAAGAACTGAATGTATATGTGTAAGAACTGAATATATATGTGTAAGAACTGAATATATGCATAGGAACGGAATATATGCGTAAGAACTGAATATATTTGTGTAAGAACTGAATATATGTGTTAGAAATAATTATATATATGTGTAAGAACTGAATATATATGTGTAAGAACTGAATATATATGTGTAAGAGCTGAATATATATGCGTAAGAACTGAATATATGCGTAAGAACTGAATATATGCGTAAGAACTGAATATATGCGTAATAACTGAATATATATGTGTAAGAACTGAATATATTTGTGTAAGAACTGCATATATATGTGTAAGAACTGAATATATATGCGTAAGAAAGAAATATATATGTGTAAGAACTGAATATATATGTGTAAGAACTGAATATATATGTGTTAGAACTGAATATATATGTGTAAGAACTGAATATATATGTGTAAGAACTGAATATATATGGGTAAGAGCTGAATATATATGTGTAAGTACTGAATATATATGCGTAAGAACTGAATATATATGCGTAAGATCGGAATATATGTGTAAGAACTGAACATATATGCGTAAGAATTGAATATATATGCGTAAAAACTGAATATATGCGTAAGAACTGAATATATGCGTAAGAACTGAATATATATGTGTAAGGACTGAATATATTTGTGTAAGAACTGCATATATATGTGTAAGAACTGAATATATATGCGTAAGGACGGAATATATATGTGTAAGAACTGAATATATATGTGTAAGAACTGAATATATATGTGTTAGAACGGAATATATATGTGTAAGAGCTAAATATATATGTGTAAGAACTGAATATATATGCGTAAGAACTGAATATATATGCGTAAGATCGGAATATATGTGTAAGAACTGGACATATATGCGTAAGAATTGAATATATATGCGTAAGAACTGAATATATATGTGTAAGAACTGAATATATATGCGTAAGAACGGAATATATATGTGTAAGAACTGAATATATATGTATAAGAACTGAATATATATGTGTAAGAACGGAATATATATGTGTAAGAACTGAATATATGCGTAAGAACAGAATATATGCGTAAGAACTGAATATATATGTGTAAGAACTGAATATATATGTGTAAGAACTGAATATATATGCGTAAGAACGGAATATATATGTGTAAGAACTGAATATATATGTGTAAGAACTGAATATATATGTGTAAGAACTGAATATATATGTGTAAGAACTGAATATATATGTGTTAGAACGGAATATATATGTGTAAGAACTGAATATATATGTGTAAGAACTGAATATATATGTGTTAGAACGGAATTTATATGCTTAAAACGGAAAATATATGCGTAAGAACCGAATATATATGTGTAAGAACTGAATATATATGCGTAAGAACGGAATATATATGTGTAAGAACTGAATATATATGTATAAGAACTGAATATATATGTGTAAGAACGGAATATATATGTGTAAGAACTGAATATATGCGTAAGAACAGAATATATGCGTAAGAACTGAATATATATGTGTAAGAACTGAATATATATGTGTAAGAACTGAATATATATGCGTAAGAACGGAATATATATGTGTAAGAACTGAATATATATGTGTAAGAACTGAATATATATGTGTTAGAACGGAATATATATGTGTAAGAACTGAATATATATGTGTAAGAACTGAATATATATGTGTAAGAGCTGAAAATACATGTGTAAGAACTGAATATATATGCGTAAGAACTGAATATATATGCGTAAGATCGGAATATATGTGTAAGAACTGAACATATATGCGTAAGAATTGAATATATATGCGTAAGAACTGAATATATGCGTAAGAACTGAATATATATGCGTAAGAACTGAATATATATATATGTAAGAACTGAATATATTTGTGTAAGAACTGCATATATGTGTGTAAGAACTGAATATATATGTGTAAGAACTGAATATATATGTGTAAGAACTGAATATATATGTGTAAGAACTGAATATATTTGCGTAAGAACTGCATATATATGTGTAAGAATTGAATATATATGCGTAAGAACGGATTATATATGTGTAAAAACTGAATTTATATGCTTAAGAACGGAATATATATGCGTAAGAACTGAATATATATGTGTAAGAACTGAATATATATGTGTAAGAACTGAATATATATGCGTAAGAACAGAATATATATGTGTAAGAACTGAATATATATGTATAAGAACTGAATATATATGTGTAAGAACGGAATATATATGTTTAAGAACTGAATATATGCGTAAGAACTGAATATATGCGTAAGAACTGAATATATATGTGTAAGAACTGAATATATATGTGTAAGAACTGAATATATATGCGTAAGAACGGAATATATATGTGTAAGAACTGAATATATATGTGTAAGAACTGAATATATATGTGTTAGAACGGAATATATATGTGTAAGAACTGAATATATATGTGTAAGAACTGAATATATATGTGTAAGAGTTGAATATACATGTGTAAGAACTGAATATATATGCGTAAGAACTGAATATATATGGGTAAGATCGGAATATATGTGTAAGAACTGAACATATATGCGTAGGAATTGAATATATATGCGTAAGAACTGAATATATGCGTAAGAACTGAATATATATGTGTAAGAACTGAATATATTTGTGTTAGAACTGAATATATATGTGTAAGAACTGAATATATATGTGTTAGAACGGAATATATATGTGTAAGAACTAAATATATATGTGTAAGAGCTGAATATATATGTGTAAGTACTGAATATATATGCGTAAGAACTGAATATATATGCGTAAGATCGGAATATATGTGTAAGAACTGAACATATATGCGTAAGAATTGAATATATATGCGTAAAAACTGAATATATGCGTAAGAACTGAATATATGCGTATGAACTGAATATATATGTGTAAGAACTGAATATATTTGTGTAAGAACTGCATATATATGTGTAAGAACTGAATATATATGCGTAAGAACGGTATATATATATGTGTAAGAACTGAATATATATGTGTAAGAACTGCATATATATGTGTAAGAACTGAATATATATGCGTAAGAACTGAATATATATGTGTAAGAACTGAATATATATGTATAAGATCTGAATATATATGTGTAAGAACGGAATATATATGTGTAAGAACTGAATATATATATGTGAGAACTGAATATATATGTGTTAGAACGGAATATATATGCGTAAGAACGGAATATATATGCGTAAGAACGGAATATATATGTGTAAGAACTGAATATATATGTATAAGAACTGAATGTATATGTGTAAGAACTGAATATATATGTGTAAGAACTGAATATATGCATAAGAACGGAATATATGCGTAAGAACTGAATATATATGTGTAAGAACTGAATATATATGTGTTAGAAATGAATATATATGTGTAAGAACTGAATATATATGTGTAAGAACTGAATATATATGTGTAAGAGCTGAATATATGCGTAAGAACTGAATATATGCGTAAGAACTGAATATATGCGTAAGAACTGAATATATGCATAAGAACTGAATATATATGTGTAAGAACTGAATATATTTGTGTAAGAACTGCATATATATGTGTAAGAACTGAATATATATGCGTAAGAAAGAAATATATATGTGTAAGAACTGAATATATATGTGTAAGAACTGAATATATATGTGTTAGAACTGAATATATATGTGTAAGATCTGAATATATATGTATAAGAACTGAATATATATGTGTAAGAGCTGAATATACATGTGTAAGAACTGAATATATATGCGTAAGAACTGAATATATATGCGTAAGATCGGAATATATGTGTAAGAACTGAACATATATGCGTATGAATTGAATATATATGCGTAAGAACTGAATATATGCGTAAGAACTGAATATATATGCGTAAGAACTGAATATATATATGTAAGAACTGAATATATTTGTGTAAGAACTGCATATATATGTGTAAGAACTAAATATATATGTGTAAAAACTGAATATATATGTGTTAGAACGAAATATATATGTGTAAGAACTGAATATATATGCGTAAGAACGGAATATATATGTTTAAGAACTGAATATATATGTGTAAGAACTGAATATATATGTGTTAGAACTGAATATATATGTGTAAGAACTGAATATATATGTTTAAGAACTGAATATATATGTGTAAGAGCTGAATATATATGTGTAAGAACTGAATTTATATGCGTAAGAACTGAATATATATGCGTAAGATCGGAATATATGTGTAAGAACTGAACATATATGCGTAAGAATTGAATATATCTGCGTAAGAACTGAATATATGCGTAAGAACTGAATATATGCGTAAGAACTGAATATATATGTGTAAGACCTGAATATATTTGTGTAAGAACTTCATATATAAGTGTAACAACTGAATATATATGCGTAAGAAGGGAATATATATGTGTAAGAACTGAATATATATGTGTAAGAACTGAATATATATGCGTAAGAACTAAATATATATGCGTAAGAACTGAATATATATGCGTAAGAACTGAATATATATGTGTAAGAACTGAATATATATGTGTAAGAACTGAATATATATGCGTAAGAACGGAATATATATGTGTAAGAACTGAATATATATGTGTAAGAACTGAATATATATATGTGTTAGAACGGAATATATATGTGTAAAAACTGAATATATATGCGTAAGAACGGAATATATATGTGTAAGAACTGAATATATATGTGTAAGAACTGAATATATATGTGTTAGAACTGAATATATATGTGTAAGAACTGAATATATATGTGTAAGAACTGAATATATATGTGTTAGAACGGAATATATATGTGTAAGAACTGAATATATATGTGTTAGAACGGAATATATATGTGTTAGAACTGAATATATATGTGTAAGATCTGAATATATATGTATAAGAAATGAATATATATGTGTAAGAACGGAATATATATGTGTAAGAACTGAATATATGCGTACGAACTGAATATATGCGTAAGAACTGAATATATATGTGTAAGAATTGAATATATATGCGTAAGAACTGAATATATATGCGTAAGAACTGAATATATATATGTAAGAACTGAATATATATGTTTAAGAACTGAAAATATATGTGTAAGAACTGAATATATATGTGTTAGAACGGAATATATATGTGTAAGAACTGAATATATATGTGTAAGAGCTGAATATATATTTGTAAGTACTGAATATATATGCGTAAGAACTGAATATATATGCGTAAGATCGGAATATATGTGTAAGAACTGAACATATATGCGTAAGAATTGAATATATATGCGTAAAAACTGAATATATGCGTAAGAACTGAATATATGCGTAAGAACTGAATATATATGTGTAAGAACTGAATATATTTGTGTAAGAACTGCATGTAAGAACTGAATATATATGCGTAAGAACGGAATATATATGTGTAAGAACTGAATATATATGTGTAAGAACTGAATATATATGTGTTAGAACGGAATATATATGTTTAAGAACTGAATATATATGTGTAAGAACTAAATATATTTGTAAGAGCTAAATATATATGTGTAAGAACTGAATATATATGCGTAAGAACTGAATATATATGCGTAAGATCGGAATATATGTGTAAGAATTGGACATATATGCGTAAGAATTGAATATATATGCGTAAGAACTGAATATATGTGTAAGAACTGAATATATGCGTAAAAACTGAATATATATGTGTAAGAACTGAATATATTTGCGTAAGAACTGCATATATATGTGTAAGAATTGAAAATATATGCGTAAGAACGGAATATATATGTGTAAGAACTGAATTTATATGCTTAAGAACGGAATATATATGCGTAAGAACTGAATATATATGTGTAAGAACTGAATATATATGTGTAAGAACTGAATATATATGCGTAAGAACGGAATATATATGTGTAAGAACTGAATATATATGTATAAGAACTGAATATATATTTGTAAGAACGGAATATATAGGTGTAAGAACTGAATATATGCGTAAGAACTGAATATATGCGTAAGAACTGAATATATATGTGTAAGAACTGAATATATATGCGTAAGAACGGAATATATATGTGTAAGAACTGAATATATGTGTTAGAACTGAATATATATCTGTTAGAACTGAATATATATGTGTAAGAACTGAATATATATGTGTAAGAACTGAATATATATGTGTAATTGCTGAATATACATGTGTAAGAACTGAATATATATGCGTAAGAACTGAATATATATGCGTAAGATCGGAATATATGTGTAAGAACTGAACATATATGCGTATGAATTGAATATATATGCGTAAGAACTGAATATATGCGTAAGAACTGAAAATATATGCGTAAGAACTGAATATATATATGTAAGAACTGAATATATGTGTGTAAGAACTGCATATATATGTGTAAGAGCTGAATATACATGTGTAAGAACTGAATATATATGCGTAAGAACTGAATATATATGCGTAAGATCGGAATATATGTGTAAGAACTGAACATATATGTGTAAGAATTGAATATATATGCGTAAGAACTGAATATATATGCGTAAGAACTGAATATATATATGTAAGAACTGAATATATATGTTTAAGAACTGAAAATATATGTGTAAGAACTGAATATATATGTGTTAGAACGGAATATATATGTGTAAGAACTGAATATATATGTGTAAGAGCTGAATATATATTTGTAAGTACTGAATATATATGCGTAATAACTGAATATATATGCGTAAGATCGGAATATATGTGTAAGAACTGAACATATATGCGTAAGAATTGAATATATATGCGTAAAAACTGAATATATGCGTAATAACTGAATATATGCGTAAGAACTGAATATATATGTGTAAGAACTGAATATATTTGTGTAAGAACTGCATGTAAGAACTGAATATATATGCGTAAGAACGGAATATATATGTGTAAGAACTGAATATATATGTGTAAGAACTGAATATATATGTGTTAGAACGGAATATATATGTGTAAGAACTGAATATATATGTGTAAGAACTAAATATATTTGTAAGAGCTAAATATATATGTGTAAGAACTGAATATATATGCGTAAGAACTGAATATATATGCGTAAGATCGGAATATATGTGTAAGAACTGGACATATATGCGTAAGAATTGAATATATATGCGTAAGAACTGAATATATGTGTAAGAACTGAATATATGCGTAAAAACTGAATATATATGTGTATGAACTGAATATATTTGCGTAAGAACTGCATATATATCTGTAAGAATTGAAAATATATGCGTAAGAACGGAATATATATGTGTAAGAACTGAATTTATATGCTTAAGAACGGAATATATATGCGTAAGAACTGAATATATATGTGTAAGAACTGAATATATATGTGTAAGAACTGAATATATATGCGTAAGAACGGAATATATATGTGTAAGAACTGAATATATATGTATAAGAACTGAATATATATGTGTAAGAACGGAATATATAGGTGTAAGAACTGAATATATGCGTAAGAACTGAATATATGCGTAAGAACTGAATATATATGTGTAAGAACTGAATATATATGCGTAAGAACGGAATATATATGTGTAAGAACTGAATATATGTGTAAGAACTGAATATATATCTGTTAGAACTGAATATATATGTGTAAGAACTGAATATATATGTGTAAGAACTGAATATATATGTGTAATTGCTGAATATACATGTGTAAGAACTGAATATATATGCGTAAGAACTGAATATATATGCGTAAGATCGAAATATATGTGTAAGAACTGAACATATATGCGTATGAATTGAATATATATGCGTAAGAACTGAATATATGCATAAGAACTGAAAATATATGCGTAAGAACTGAATATATATATGTAAGAACTGAATATATGTGTGTAAGAACTGCATATATATGTGTAAGAACTGAATATATATGTGTAAGAACTGAATATATATGTGTTAGAACTGAATATATATGTGTAAGAACTGAATATATATGCGTAAGAACGGAATATATATGTGTAAGGACTGAATATATATGTGTAAGAACTGAATATATATGTGTTAGAACTGAATATATATGTGTAAGAACTGAATATATATGTGTAAGAACTGAATATATATGTGTAAGAGCTGAATATATATGTGTAAGAACTGAATATATATGCGTAATAACTGAATATATATGGGTAAGATCGGAATATATGTGTAAGAACTGAACATATATGCGTAAGAATTGAATATATATGCGTAAGAACTGAATATATGCGTAAGAACTGAATATATGCGTAAGAACTGAATATATATGTGTAAGACCTGAATATATTTGTGTAAGAACTGCATATATATGTGTAACAACTGAATATATATGCGTAAGAACGGAATATATATGTGTAAGAACTGAATATATATGTGTAAGAACTGAATATATATGCGTAAGAACTAAATATATATGCGTAAGAACTGAATATATATGCGTAAGAACTGAATATATATGTGTAAGAACTGAATATATATGTGTAAGAACTGAATATATATGCGTAAGAACTGAATATATATGTGTAAGAACTGAATATATATGTGTAAGAACTGAATATATATGCGTAAGATCGGAATATATGTGTAAGAACTGAACATATATGCGTAATAATTGAATATATACGCGTAAGAACTGAATATAGGTGTAAGAACTGAATATATGCGTAAAAACTGAATATATATGTGTATTAACTGAATATATATGTGTAAGAACTGAATATATCTGTGTAAGAACTGAATATATATGCGTAAGAACAGAATATATATGTGTAAGAACTGAATATATATGTATAAGAACTGAATATATATGTGTACGAACGGAATATATATGTGTAAGAACTGAATATATGCGTAAGAACTGAATATATGCGTAATAACTGAATATATATGTGTAAGAACTGAATATATATGCGTAAGATCAGAATATATGTGTAAGAATTGAATATTATTCCTAAGAACTGAATATATGCGTAAGAACTGAATATATATGTGTAATTACTAAATATATTTGTGTAAGAACTGCATATATATGTGTAAGAACTGAATATATATGTGTAAGAACTGAATATATATGTATAAGAACTGAATATATATGTGTAAGAACTGAATATATATGTATAAGAACTGAATATATATGTGTAAGAACTGAATATATATGTGTAAGAACTGAATATATGCGTAAGAACTGAATATATGCGTAAGATTGAATATATATGTGTAAGAACTGAATATATATGTGTAAGAACTGAATATATATGCGTAAGAACGGAATATATATGTGTAAGAACTGAATATATATGTGTAAGAACTGAATATATATGCGTAAGAACTGAATATATATGTGTAAGAACTGAATATATATGCGTAAGAACTGAATATATATGGGTAAGATCGGAATATATGTGTAAGAACTGAACATATATGCGTAAGAATTGAATAGATATGCGTAAGAACTGAATATATGCGTAAGAACTGAATATATATGCGTAAGAACTGAATATATATGTGTAAGAACTGAATATATTTGTGTAAGAACTGAATATATATGTGTAAGAACTGAATATATATGTGTAAGAACTGAATATATATGTGTTAGAACGGAATATATATGTGTAAGAACTGAATATATATGTGTAAGAGCTGAATATATATGTGTAAGTACTGAATATATATGCGTAAGAACTGAATATATATGCGTAAGATCAGAATATATGTGTAAGAACTGAACATATATGCGTAAGAATTGAATATATATGCGTAAAAACTGAATATATGCGTAAGAACTGAATATATGCGTATGAACTGAATATATATGTGTAAGAACTGAATATATTTGTGTAAGAACTGCATATATATGTGTAAGAACTGAATATATATGCGTAGGAACGGTATATATATGTGTAAGAACTGAATATATATGTGTAAGAACTGCATATATATGTGTTAGAACTGAATATATATGCGTAAGAACTGAATATATATGCGTAAGAACTGAATATATGCGTAAGAACTGAATATATGCGTAAGAACTGAATATATGCGTAAAAACTGAATATATATGTGTAAGAACTGAATATATTTGTGTAAGAACTGCATATATATGTGTAAGAACTGAATATATATGCGTAAGAAAGAAATATATATGTGTAAGAACTGAATATATATGTGTAAGAACTGAATATATATGTGTTAGAACTGAATATATATGTGTAATATCTGAATATATATGTATAAGAACTGAATATATATGTGTAAGAACGGAATATATATGTGTAAGAACTGAATATATGCGTACGAACTGAATATATGCGTAAGAACTGAATATATATGTGTAAGAATTGAATATATATGTGTTAGAACGGAATATATATGTGTAAGAACTGAATATATATGTGTAAAAACTGAATATATATGTGTAAGAGCTAAATATACATGTGTAAGAACTGAATATATATGCGTAAGAACTGAATATATATGCGTAAGATCGGAATATATGTGTAAGAACTGAACATATATGCGTAAGAATTGAATATATATGCGTAAAAACTGAATATATGCGTAAGAACTGAATATATATGCGTAAGAACTGAATATATATGCGTAAGATCGGAATATATGTGTAAGAACTGAACATATATGCGTAAGAATTGAATAGATATATGTAAGAACTGAATATATGCGTAAGAACTGAATATATATGCGTAAGAACTGAATATATATGTGTAAGAACTGAATATATTTGTGTAAGAACTGAATATATATGTGTAAGAACTGAATATATATGTGTAAGAACTGAATATATATGTGTTAGAACGGAATATATATGTGTAAGAACTGAATATATATGTGTAAGAGCTGAATATATATGTGTAAGTACTGAATATATATGCGTAAGAACTGAATATATATGCGTAAGATCAGAATATATGTGTAAGAACTGAACATATATGCGTAAGAATTGAATATATATGCGTAAAAACTGAATATATGCGTAAGAACTGAATATATGCGTATGAACTGAATATATATGTGTAAGAACTGAATATATTTGTGTAAGAACTGCATATATATGTGTAAGAACTGAATATATATGCGTAGGAACGGTATATATATGTGTAAGAACTGAATATATATGTGTAAGAACTGCATATATATGTGTTAGAACTGAATATATATGCGTAAGAACTGAATATATATGCGTAAGAACTGAATATATGCGTAAGAACTGAATATATGCGTAAGAACTGAATATATGCGTAAAAACTGAATATATATGTGTAAGAACTGAATATATTTGTGTAAGAACTGCATATATATGTGTAAGAACTGAATATATATGCGTAAGAAAGAAATATATATGTGTAAGAACTGAATATATATGTGTAAGAACTGAATATATATGTGTTAGAACTGAATATATATGTGTAATATCTGAATATATATGTATAAGAACTGAATATATATGTGTAAGAACGGAATATATATGTGTAAGAACTGAATATATGCGTACGAACTGAATATATGCGTAAGAACTGAATATATATGTGTAAGAATTGAATATATATGTGTTAGAACGGAATATATATGTGTAAGAACTGAATATATATGTGTAAAAACTGAATATATATGTGTAAGAGCTAAATATACATGTGTAAGAACTGAATATATATGCGTAAGAACTGAATATATATGCGTAAGATCGGAATATATGTGTAAGAACTGAACATATATGCGTAAGAATTGAATATATATGCGTAAAAACTGAATATATGCGTAAGAACTGAATATATATGCGTAAGAACTGAATATATATATGTAAGAACTGAATATATACGTGTAAGAACTGAATATATATGTGTTAGAACGGAATATATATGTGTAAGAACTGAATATATATGTGTAAGAGCTGAATATATATGTGTAAGTACTGAATATATATGCGTAAGAACTGAATATATATGCGTAAGATCAGAATATATGTGTAATAACTGAACATATATGCGTAAGAATTGAATATATATGCGTAAAAACTGAATATATGCGTAAGAACTGAATATATGCGTAAGAACTGAATATATATGTGTAAGAACTGAATATATTTGTGTAAGAACTGCATGTAACAACTGAATATATATGCGTAAGAACGGAATATATATGTGTAAGAACTGAATATATATGTGTAAGAACTGAATATATATGTGTTAGAACGGAATATATATGTGTAAGAACTGAATATATATGTGTAAGAACTAAATATATGTGTAAGAGCTAAATATATATGTGTAAGAACTGAATATATATGCGTAAGAACTGAATATATATGCGTAAGATCAGAATATATGTGTAAGAACTGGACATATATGCGTAAGAATTTAATATATATGCGTAAGAACTGAATATATATGTAAGAACTGAATATATGCGTAAAAACTGAATATATATGTGTAAGAACTGAATATATTTGCGTAAGAACTGCATATATATGTGTAAGAATTGAAAATATATGCGTAAGAACGGAATATATATGTGTAAGAACTGAATTTATATGCTTAAGAACGGAATATATATGCATAAGAACTGTATATATATGTGTAAGAACTGAATATATATGTGTAAGAACTGAATATATATGCGTAAGAACGGAATATATATGTGTAAGAACTGAATATATATGTATAAGAACTGAATATATATGTGTAAGAACGGAATATATAGGTGTAAGAACTGAATATATGCGTAAGAACTGAATATATGCGTAAAAACTGAATATATATGTGTAAGAACTGAATATATATGCGTAAGAACGGAATATATATGTGTAAGAACTGCATATATGTGTAAGAACTGAATATATATCTGTTAGAACTGAATATATATGTGTAAGAACTGAATTAATATATGTGTAAGAACTGAATATATATGTGTAAGAGCTGAATATACATGTGTAAGAACTGAATATATATGCGTAAGAACTGAATATATATGCGTAAGATCGGAATATATGTGTAAGAACTGAACATATATGCGTATGAATTGAATATATATGCGTAAGAACTGAATATATGCGTAAGAACTGAATATATATGCGTAAGAACTGTATATATATATGTAAGAACTGAATATATTTGTGTAAGAACTGCATATATATGTGTAAGAACTGAATATATATGTGTAAGAACTGAATATATATGTGTTAGAACGGAATATATATGTGTAAGAACTGAATATATATGCGTAAGAACGGAATATATATGTGTAAGAACTGAATATATATGTGTAAGAACTGAATATATATGTGTAAGAACTGAATATATATGTGTAAGAACTGAATATATATGTGTAAGAGCTGAATATATATGTGTAAGAACGGAATATATATGCGTAAGATCGGAATATATGTGTAAGAACTGAACATATATGCGTAAGAATTGAATATATATGCGTAAGAACTGAATATATGCGTAAGAACTGAATATATGCGTAAGAACTGAATATATATGTGTAAGAACTGAATATATTTGTGTAAAAACTGCATATATATGTGTAACAACTGAATATATATGCGTAAGAACGGAATATATATGTGTAAGAACTGAATATATATGTGTAAGAACTGAATATATATGCGTAAGAACTAAATATATATGCGTAAGAACTGAATATATATGCGTACGAACTGAATATATATGTGTAAGAACTGAATATATATGTGTAAGAACTGAATATATATGCGTAAGAACGGAATATATATGTGTAAAAACTGAATATATATGTGTAAGAACTGAATATATATGTGTTAGAACGGAATATATATGTGTAAGAACTGAATATATATGCGTAAGAACGGAATATATATGTGTAAGAACTGAATATATATGTGTAAGAACTGAATATATATGTGTTAGAACTGAATATATATGTGTAAGAACTGAATATATATGTGTAAGAACTGAATATATATGTGTTAGAACGGAATATATATGTGTAAGCACTGAATATATATGTGTTAGAACGGAATATATATGTGTTAGAACTGAATATATATGCGTAAGAACGGAATATATATGTGTAAGAACGGAATATATATGTGTAAGAACTGAATATATATGTGTAAGAACTGAATTTATGTGCTTAAGAACGGAATATATATGCGTAAGAACGGAATATATATGTGTAAGAATTGAATTTATATGCTTAAGAACGGAATATATTTGCGTAAGAACTGAATATATATGTGTAAGAACTGAATATATATGTGTAAGAACTGAATATATATGCGTAAGAACGGAATATATATGTGTAAGAACTGAATATATATGTATAAGAACTGAATATATATGTGTAAGAACGGAATATATAGGTGTAAGAACTGAATATATGCGTAAGAACTGAATATATGCGTAAGAACTGAATATATATGTGTAAGAACTGAATATATATGCGTAAGAACGGAATATATATGTGTAAGAACTGAATATATGTGTAAGAACTGAATATATATCTGTTAGAACTGAATATATATGTGTAAGATCTAAATATATATTTGTAAGAACTGAATATATATGTGTAAGAGCTGAATATACATGTGTAAGAACTGAATATATATGCGTAAGAACTGAATATATATGCGTAAGATCGGAATATATGTGTAAGAACTGAACATATATGCGTATGAATTGAATATATATGCGTAAGAACTGAATATATGCGTAAGAACTGAATATATATGCGTAAGAACTGAATATATATATGTAAGAACTGAATATATTTGTGTAAGAATTGCATATATATGAGTCAGAACTGAATATATATGTGAAAGAACTGAATATATATGTGTTAGAACGGAATTTATATGTGTAAGAACTGACTATATATGCGTAAGAACGGAATATATATGTGTAAGAACTGAATATATATGTGTAAGAACTGAATATATATGTGTTAGAACTGAATATATATGTGTAAGAACTGAATATATATGTGTAAGAACTGAATATATATGTGTAAGAGCTGAATATATATGTGTAAGAACTGAATATATATGCGTAAAAACTGAATATATATGCGTAAGATCGAAATATATGTGTGAGAACTGAACATATATGCGTAAGAATTGAATATATATGCGTAAGAACTGAATATATGCGTAAGAACTGAATATATGCGTAAGAACTGAATATATATGTGTAAGACCTGAATATATTTGTGTAAGAACTGCATATATATGTGTAACAACTGAATATATATGCGTAAGAACGGAATATATATGTGTAAGAACTGAATATATATGTGTAAGAACTGAATATATATGCGTAAGAACTGAATATATATGTGTTAGAACGGAATATATATGCGTAAGAACTGAATATATATGTGTAAGAACTGAATATATATGTGTAGAACTGAATATATATGTGTAAGAAATGAATATATATGTGTAAGAACTGAATATATATGTGTAAGAGCTGAATATATATGCGTAAGAACGGAATATATATGTGTAAGAACGGAATATATGTGTAAGAACTGAATATATATGTGTAAGAACTGAATATATATGTGTTAGAACTGAATATATATGTGTAAGAACTGAATATATATGTGTAAGAACTGAATATATATGCGTAAGAACTGAATATATATGCGTAAGAACTGAATATATATGCGTAAGAACTGAATTTATATGCTTAAGAACGGAATATATATGTGTAAGAACGGAATATATATGTGTTAGAACGGAATATAAATGCGTAAGAACTGAATATATATGTGTAAGAACTGAATATATATGTGTAGAACTGAATATATGTGTAAGAACTGAATATATATGTGTAAGAACTGAACATATATGTGTAAGAGCTGAATATATATGTGTAAGAACTGAATATATATGCGTAAGAACTGAATATATATGCGTAAGATCGGAATATATGTGTAAGAACTGAACATATATGCGTTAGAATTAAATATATACGCTTAAGAACTGAATATATGCGTAAGGACTGAATATATATGTGTAAGAACTGAATATATATGTGTAAGAACTGAATATATATGTGTAAGAACTGAATATATTTGCGTAAGAACTGCATATATATGTGTTAGAATTGAATATATATGCGTAAGAACGGAATATATATGTGTAAGAACTGAATTTATATGCTTAAGAACGGAATATATATGCGTAAGGACTGAATATATATGTGTAAGAACTGAATATATATGTGTAAGAACTGAATATATATGCGTAAGAACAGAATATATATGTGTAAGAACTGAATATATATGTATAAGAACTGAATATATATGTGTAAGAACGGAATATATATGTGTAAGAACTGAATATATGCGTAAGAACTGAATATATGCGTAATAACTGAATATATATGTTTAAGAACTGAATATATATGTGTAAGAACTGAATATATATGCGTAAGAACGGAATATATATGTGTAAGAACTGAATATATATGTGTAAGAACTGAATATATATGTGTTAGAACGGAATATATATGTGTAAGAACTGAATATATATGTGTAAGAACTGAATATATATATGTGTAAGAGCTGAATATACATGTGTAAGAACTGAATATATATGCGTAAGAACTGAATATATATGGGTAAGATCGGAATATATGTGTAAGAACTGAACATATATGCGTAAGAATTGAATATATATGCGTAAGAACTGAATATATGCGTAAGAACTGAATATATATGCGTAAGAACTGAATATATATGTGTAAGAACTGAATATATTTGTGTAAGAACTGAATATATATGTGTAAGAACTGAATATATATGTGTTAGAACGGAATATATATGTGTAAGAACTGAATATATATGTGTAAGAGCTGAATATATATGTGTAAGTACTGAATATATATGCGTAAGAACTGAATATATATGCGTAATATCGGAATATATGTGTAAGAACTGAACATATATGCGTAAGAATTGAATATATATGCGTAAAAACTGAATATATACGTAAGAACTGAATATATGCGTATGAACTGAATATATATGTGTAAGAACTGAATATATTTGTGTAAGAACTGCATATATATGTGTAAGAAATGAATATATATGCGTAAGAACGGTATATATATGTGTAAGAACTGAATATATATGTGTAAGAACTGCATATATATGTGTAAGAACTGAATATATATGCGTAAGAACTGAATATATATGTGTAAGAACTGAATATATATGTATAAGAACTGAATATATATGTGTAAGAACGGAATATATATGTGTAAGAACGGAATATATATGTGTAAGAACTGAATATATATGTGTAAGAACTGAATATATATGTGTTAGAACGGAATATATATGCGTAAGAACGGAATATATATGCGTAAGAACGGAATATATATGTGTTAGAACTGAATATATATGCGTAAGAACGGAATATATATGTGTAAGAACGGAATATATATGTGTAAGAACTGAATATATATGTGTAAGAACTGAATATATATGTGTTAGAACTGAATATATATGTGTAAGTACTGAATATATATGCGTAAGAACTGAATATATATGCGTAAGATCGGAATATATGTGTAAGAACTGAACATATATGCGTAAGAATTGAATATATATGCGTAAAAACTGAATATATGCGTAAGAACTGAATATATGCGTAAGAACTGAATATATATGTGTAAGAACTGAATATATATGCGTAATATCGGAATATATGTGTAAGAACTGCATATATATGTGTAAGAACGGAATATATATGTGTAAGAACTGAATATATATGTGTAAGAACTGAATATATATGTGTAAGAACTGAATATATATGTGTAAGAGCTAAATATATATGTGTAAGAACTGAATATATATGCGTAAGAACTGAATATATATGCGTAAGAACTGAATATATATGCGTTAGAACGGAATATATATGCGTAAGAACGGAATATATATGTGTAAGAACTGAATATATTTGTGTAAGAACTGAATATATATGTGTAAGAACTAAATATATATGCGTAAGAACTGAATATATATGTGTAAGAGCTGAATATATATGTGTAAGAACTGAATATATATGCGTAAGAACTGAATATATATGCGTAAGATCGGAATATATGTGTAAGAAGTGAATATATGCGTAAAAACTGAATATATATGTGTAAGACCTGAATATATTTGTGTAAGAACTGCATATATATGCGTAAGATCGGAATATATGTGTAAGAACTGAACATATATGCGTAAGAATTGAATATAAATGCGTAAAAACTGAATATATGCGTAAGAACTGAATATATGCGTAAGAACTGAATATATATGTGTAAGAACTGAATATATTTATGTAAGAACTGCATATATATGTGTAAGAACGGAATATATATGTGTAAGAACTGAATATATATGTGTAAGAACTGAATATATATGTGTAAGAACTAAATATATATGTGTTAGAACGAAATATATATGTGTAAGAGCTAAATATATATGTGTAAGAACTGAATATATATGCGTAAGAACTGAATATATATGCGTAAGATCGGAATATATGTGTAAGAACTGGACATATATGCGTAAGAATTGAATATATATGCGTAAGAACTGAATATATATGTGTAAGAACTGAATTTATATGCTTAAAACGGAATATATATGCGTAAGAACCGAATATATATGTGTAAGAACTGAATATATATGCGTAAGAACGGAATATATATGTGTAATAACTGAATATATATGTGTAAGAACGGAATATATATGTGTAAGAACTGAATATATGCGTAAGAACTGAATATATGCGTAAGAACTGAATATATATGTGTAAGAACTGATTATATATGTGTAAGAACTGAATATATATGCGTAAGAACGGAATATATATGTGTAAGAACTGAATATATATGTGTAAGAACTGAATATATATGTGTTAGAACGGAATATATTCGTGTAAGAACTGAATATATATGTGTAAGAACTGAATATATATGTGTAAGAGCTGAATATACATGTGTAAGAACTGAATATATATGCGTAAGAACTGAATATATATGCGTAAGATCGGAATATATGTGTAAGAACTGAACATATATGCGTAAGAATTGAATATATATGCGTAAGAACTGAATATATGCGTAAGAACTGAATATATATGCGTAAGAACTGAAATATATATGTAAGAACTGAATATATTTGTGTAAGAACTGCATATATATGTGTAAGAACAGAATATATATGCTAAAGAACGGAATATATATGCGTAAGAACTGAATATATATGTGTAAGAACTGAATATATGCGTGAGAACTGAATATATATGCGTAAGAACGGAATATATATGTGTAAGAACTGAATTTATATGCTTAAGAACGGAATATATATGCGTAAGAACTGAATATATATGTGTAAGAACTGAATATATATGTGTAAGAACTGAATATATATGCGTAAGAACAGAATATATATGTGTAAGAACTGAATATATATGTATAAGAACTGAATATATATGTGTAAGAACGGAATATATATGTGTAAGAACTGAATATATGCGTAAGAACTGAATATATGCGTAAGAACTGAATATATATGTGTAAGAACTGAATATATATGTGTAAGAACTGAATATATATGCGTAAGAACGGAATATATATGTGTAAGAACTGAATATATATGTGTAAGAACTGAATATATATGTGTTAGAACGGAATATATATGTGTAAGAACTGAATATATATGTGTAAGAACTGAATATATATGTGTAAGAGCTGAATATACATGTGTAAGAACTTAATATATATGCGTAAGAACTGAATATATATGGGTAAGATCTGAATATATGTGTAAGAACTGAACATATATGCGTAAGAATTGAATATATATGCGTAAGAACTGAATATATGCGTAAGAACTGAATATATATGCGTAAGAACTGAATATATATGTGTAAGAACTGAATATATTTGTGTAAGAACTGAATATATATGTGTAAGAACTGAATATATATGTGTTAGAACGGAATATATCTGTGTAAGAACTGAATATATATGTGTAAGAGCTGAATATATATGTGTAAGAGCTAAATATATATGTGTAAGAACTGAATATATATGCGTAAGAACTGAATATATATGCGTAAGAACTGAATATATATGCGTTAGAACGGAATATATATGCGTAAGAACGGAATATATATGTGTAAGAACTGAATATATTTGTGTAAGAACTGAATATATATGTGTAAGAACTGAATATATATGCGTAAGAACGGAATATATATGTGTAAGAACTGAATATATTTGTGTAAGAACTGAATATATATGCGTAAGAACTGAATATATATGCGTAAGAACTGAATATATATGTGTAAGAACTGAATATATATGTGTAAGAACTGAATATATATGCGTAAGAACTGAATATATATGCGTAAGATCGGAATATATGTATAAGAAGTGAATATATGCGTAAAAACTGAATATATATGTGTAAGAACTGAATATATTTGTGTAAGAACTGCATATATATGTGTAAGAACTGAATATATATGCGTAAGAACGGTATATATATGTGTAAGGACTGAATATATATGCGTAAGAACTGCATATATATGTGTAAAAACTGAATATATATGCGTAAGAACTGAATATATGTGAATATATATGTATAAGAACTGAATATATATGTGTAAGAACTGAATATATATGTGTAAGAACTGAATATATATGTGTTAGAACGGAATATATATGCGTAAGAACGGAATATATATGCGTAAGAACGGAATATATATGTGTAAGAACTGAATATATATGTATAAGAACTGAATGTATATGTGTAAGAACTGAATATATATGTGTAAGAACTGAATATATGCATAGGAACGGAATATATGCGTAAGAACTGAATATATTTGTGTAAGAACTGAATATATGTGTTAGAAATGAATATATATGTGTAAGAACTGAATATATATGTGTAAGAACTGAATATATATGTGTAAGAGCTGAATATATATGCGTAAGAACTGAATATATGCGTAAGAACTGAATATATGCGTAAGAACTGAATATATGCGTAATAACTGAATATATATGTGTAAGAACTGAATATATTTGTGTAAGAACTGCATATATATGTGTAAGAACTGAATATATATGCGTAAGAAAGAAATATATATGTGTAAGAACTGAATATATATGTGTAAGAACTGAATATATATGTGTTAGAACTGAATATATATGTGTAAGAACTGAATATATATGTGTAAGAACTGAATATATATGGGTAAGAGCTGAATATATATGTGTAAGTACTGAATATATATGCGTAAGAACTGAATATATATGCGTAAGATCGGAATATATGTGTAAGA
>JAWPHD010022538.1:0-24781 GCA_037043455.1 Cyrtodaria siliqua | reverse complement strand
GCTCAGGGCCTAAGTGTATACGTTTTGCAGTCGGATGAGCTTCACAACTGATACATGCTTACTTTTCTTATTATCACAATAATTTCAAGAATGATTAAGTACCCGTGGTAAAAAAATAAGTTAAGCTAATTCGCTTTTCATATTGCCTAAATAGGACTAATAGCTATGCACTTTAAAGAACACATAAGGAAAACATTTAAGATCAACGTCAATTATTTTTAAACTTGTCAAACTAGTAAAATTATATCGAACAGATCAAAAACATTTTCTCGGTTGATCGAGGCTATTCATCATACCACAGTAACATCCGTCATCGTGATGAAAAGTGGCAGACTCAAAAAAATAAATCTATATTACCGCAAAATTCTCACCTTTAATTCAATCAAACTGATTTTAAACGTCATGCGAATGTACTCCCTATTATAAAAGGCAGCTTGTTAAAAAAGGGCATGTTATGCGTGTAGGTGGGTGGGTGGGTTAAAATGCCCATTTCTATTTTAGAATTTGTTGTTGTAATAATGTGTATGTGTAAGTACGAATTATTGATGAACATAATGTTCCTATATTTAAATTTATACTATGCATTCATTTTGTGAGCAATTATCAATGGAAACAGCTGGACCATTGACCTGTTTCGTAAAGTAAGAGACATGTTCTCAAATGTCTTATGACTCCAATATTTTCCGTGACTTTTCATTTAAAGGTGGCGTGGCGCTGTCGGTAGCGCGGCGGATTTGTAACCGGAGGCCTCGGGTTCAATCCTCCGTTGTGCCACCGAGTTTCGTCGGTTCTTGGGCAAGACACTTTCCCTTAGCCTCGTCCGTCGGATGGGGACGTAAACCGGGCGGTCCCGTGTATCGGTCTATCCTCTGGGCACGTTAAAGAACCATAGGAATCTATTCGATAATACGAGTAGGGCACGGTTCCCGGATTCCTATGTATCCTTCCACTCTCTCTGGGGCGGCTCTATATATCTGTTCTAGCGTCCCGTGTCAACATTATACTTTATGATCTGCCTGTGAAAGGTTTCGGCAGTACGCTCCTATCCGTATATTTAAATAGGTGTTGTACTTTTTTGTTATCGCTTTAAATGCAGAGTTTGGCTGATATATGGATGCTTAATATACCCAGTACATACTGAAAAGTCTAGGTTTAAGTAAATGCAAGTATATAGTGAAAATGCTATACCATTATAAAAGGGCGTGCATCGAGATAATCAATCAAATAGATATAACATTTATTTTGAGAATTTATTTTGAGAATAAGTTAGGGGTAATTTTTGAAAGGATGTTGTCTTTTTTCCTTTTCTTTCGTCGTTTTATCACTTTCAATTAGTCAAATATGTTATTTGTGTTTTTGCAATATTGCTGAATTATTGGTAACCTATATTTACAGTGTTTTTTTATTGTATACTAGTAAGCATGTATTTCCAGTATTTCCAGTATTTCAGCTACATCATTGTTACTGCATTGTAATTTTCCTTGTTCGTCATCCTGTCGAAATGTAAGGGTGTTCCTTTTGCTTTGTTGTAACCATGAACATTGATACTTTAGAAAATAAGAAATTAAAAGGGTGCCTTTTGAATTCGCGGCAGGAATGTCTCAAACGCATGATCAATCAAGTAAACTATAATTAAAGATGATGCATAGTGGAAAATGCTATCTTCGTAGTTAAGTAGTTTTATCTTAATATATATCCATTTTACCGTCAAAGTTTTAAATTAAAGATCTTGATTTTTTTAAAAATCGCGGCGTCCCTTTAGTTTTTTTTCTATATAACTGGCATTTCTTCATCATTAAAATTTAAGAGTAGTATAAAGTAATTTTTATTTTTTTGGATTATAATTAAATTTTCATTATATTGCTCCAATAATATATTTAAACCTAAGATAGAATAAGAAGAAAAAATGAAAACGCAAACTTTTATTTAATTATATGCAAACAGAAATGACACTGGATAAATAAATCGAGACTCTAATTTCAATGCTTGATAAAACGTCAAGATTGTCATTTGTCCCTTTAAATGGAAATAAAAAATCAATTTTTTGTAGTTGTCATGCCAGCTATGGAACTGGTTTATATGCCAACGATTTATTACTTAAGGATAAATACCTGTAATAAACGGCTATAACCCTATGTTTAGACATTTCATACGGCGGCGAGGGGACCCAATGTTCAGAGTGAATAGGCAGATTATGTTTGTATAGCTTTGCTCCATTCCTTCTACCCCCCCCCCCCCCCCCCCCCCACACCCCAAATAATTCGAAGAAAAAAATGGTTAGCGCTCAAAAAGTACTATTTTCCCTTTATAATGTTATATGTTTTGGTACAATTGAGAGTGGATAACGTTTTTTGTTTGTATTTTTGCTTGTAAAAAATGTTGTGAAAAGGTTGACCCCCACCCCCTCCACACACACACACACACACAAACACACCTCCCCCCTCCGCACCTCCCCCTCAATAATTGAAAAATACACTTTTTTGATTGTAAAGTATCTTTTTAAAAACGTTGTCCCCTTACCCCCCCCCCCCCCCCTCACCCCCGCCCCGCCACACACACAATAATTGAAACTTTCCTACGCTCATAAAAGCCGAACAGGACCACCCCACCACCACCCCCACAATAATTGAAACTTTCCTACGCTCATAAAAGTCGAACAGGAAATGCAGCTTTCACAGAACACAATAAACCCAAAAAAACACGCAAAAAGACAAACAAGAATGGCAATAATAATAATAAACGCATATGACGTCACAAACACAAAAAGGTTTAACAGTAGGGCTACCGCCTTAAAACGGTCAGTGGCAAAAAAGGCCGCTGGGGGTTTAAACCAGGTTCTAGGGTGCACCAAACCTCACACTTACTCTACTTTATCAAAATTAAACGGAACAGTGTAAATAAAGAAATCCCCGCCATGAACTATTCTCTAACCAACAAGGCAGCAGCATTAATAGGCCATATAAGTAAAAAACAAAGATGCTCGTCTATATATAAATACAAAAAAAACAATAGCCTAGAAAGCCACAAAGAAGGTACTCGATAACTTGGCAGAAGCCAGAGCAGCCAGAGAATAAACCATTGAGGGCTAGACAAGACAATATCGCAGACAAATATCAAACGTCACTTTCCTTTTGGGCTTTAGGTAGACATCATCATAGGGTCATCAGCCTGTCCGGTCATCGTACGATTAAAGAAGAAAGCATGCAGTACGTTGCAAAATGATAGGTCATAACCTCTTTTGATAAAACTTTTAACAAGTTAAACAAAGATAGTATGAAAGTGATCATGACCAAGAATCTTACGAATTTGGTAAATCACATCACCATAGAAGTCAGGTTGTGATAGTCCTTGTCGCAGAAGAGTTCTTAAATTACTTTTATATTTGGAAAGAAGATCAGGGTTGCGATAACAAAAGTTTGCAAAGATTTTACGAAGTTCATGGTAACGGTAGCCCTGATGGAGTAGCTTTTTAGTTAAACAAAGATTACGACTATTAAAATCCTCAACTCGAGTACAGGCTCTAGAAAAACGAATAAGTTGAGACACATAGACCCCATAAGAAGTTGCTCGGGAACATCCCAATCTAAATGAGGATAATTAACAATATCAAAATTAAAATCATCTCTCTTGTCATAGATTTTGCTAATTATTTCAACATTTTCAATAGAGATGTAAATCGAGAAAAGAAGCGTTAATATCAGAAATATTAGTTTTGTTTAGTTGAAGTTCTTTAGGATATATATTATTAACCATAGTAGAAAAGAAAGCGTTGTTAATGTTTAAAGGGACACTGTCCGTAACTTTTAGCTTATAAAACACACACAAATTATGTTCGCAAACATTACACACCAAACATTACTGAATATTTACTCATTAAAGCAGGATTGTTTGATGGAATTCAGTCGCGGTACAAAAAAATAAGAGAAACCCTTTCGGGCGTTTGAACTCGCAGCCCAAACTAAAATTACACTCGCGGTAATAATAGTCAACGTAAAGTGGTCGACCTAGCTCCCAACTGAGCAAATCGGGCTATACATATTCCGCACTAAATACTATGTTGAAAACCTAAAGCGCTAATGGAAGTCACGTGATCGCAGAAAAGGTAAATACGGTGGGTCCCACTTTATTTACAAATAATAATTTAAGCTTTTTTTTTCCAAACTCACGAATGTATTACTACAGACTTCTTAGTGTCTATGCTCATGTTTTCATGTATATATTTTACTGAATAAAAGTCAGACAGTTATTTGGTTATGCTCAATATCTGCTTACTTACGGACAGTGTCCCTTTAATATGTCATCCAGATACCGAGAGGTGTCATTAAAGGCTTATGAAGGCGATCTGGTAGATCAAGGAGATGAATTTATACAAGTTTTCATCGAAAGCTTGTTTCAAATCCTGTCCATATAATTTTTGACTTATTGTTCACCACATTTCTTGAATACTCGTAAATAAAGTTTAAACCAAGGCGATAAGGTAGAATTATGAACGGCAATTCAAACCATCAAGATGTTTTTTTCAGTTTCTTATTCAATGTTCATAAATGCGCTAAACTTGGCTCCATGATTCGTCCGATTTAACTGCTCTTGATGAACTCGTTTTTTCTTTCATAACAGAGTACTCAAATACCAAATTGTCGGAACCAATCAGATTTATTCTGTAGTAGTTTCGTATAATATTTTTTTAGATGTCTTAACATTGTATAGTTTAAAAATGTTTGCCTTATATAAGGCTCGAACCCTGAACCTTCGGGTCAGTAGACACATAGTAGATGACCTCTAACCATTGCGGTATTAAATAGTATATAACAAATGCCACGATCTGCAATCTGATTGGTTCCGATATTTTGGCATGTGAGCGATATCATATAATTCATACATGCTCTAATAAATTCTTATTTTGCGATCTTTATATCATATTCTAATACACCCGCACTATATAGCCTAGTTTAAAATATCTCGTTTTATTATATAACCTATAAATAGACGCGTTTTCATTGGCTAAAAAGTAATTTTTTAGAAAAAATATCTAGCGATATTGACCTGTTTTTTTGATATTGACCTGTTTTTTTGATATTGACCTGTTTTATATAAAAAAAAATTGATATTGACCTGTTTTATATAATTGTAAATTGAGAGTTATATAATAAAACAGTTATGGACTTTTCAGCTGTTATACATGATGTTGATATGTACCAAAAAATCATTATTGACCTCGGCTATCGCCTCGGTCAATAATGATTTTTTTGGTGCATATCACATCATGTATAACAGCTGAAAAGTCCATAATTGTATAATATTCAACGATATATCACTGTAACGTTTGCAGCGGTAGATGAATAAGCAAGGCAATGCGAAATATCTCACTGTAACGTCTGCAACGTTAGGTGCAAACATCAGGAGAGTAAGCAAAGCAATGCGAAATATTTGAGATGTGTGCGTTATTTTCACAATTTAGGGGTATTAGAATAGAAATAGAACATCGTTTACGGTGAATTATCTTGTATTATTATATAACCTATAAATAGACGCGTTTTCATTGGCTAAAAAGTAATTTTTTAGAAAAAATATCTAGCGATATTGACCTGTTTTTTTGATATTGACCTGTTTTTTTGATATTGACCTGTTTTATATAATTGTTTTTTTGATATTGACCTGTTTTATATAATTGTAAATTGAGGGTTATATAATAAAACAGTTATGGACTTTTCAGCTGTTATACATGATGTTGATATGTACCAAAAAATCATTATTGACCTCGGCTATCGCCTCGGTCAATAATGATTTTTTTGGTGCATATCACATCATGTATAACAGCTGAAAAGTCCATAATTGTATAATATATCATGGTTTGTCGTTCAATTGTAAGCAATAATTTCAAAAGGGCGAGTGAAATTATTGTTTACTATTGAACTCCAAACCGTGATATATTACACGATAATTCAACGTAAATGATGTTCCATTTCTTAACTGATAGCAATATAAACCCAATATGAATCACTATTTATGATTTAAAAAACACACCAACCAACCTTTCCAGATCAAACACTTTCTAAAATAATAATGAAACCCATGACACTCGAAACATGCAGCTTAATTCAATACATGTGCACAGTTCATATAAAACGGAAGCACATAATGATGACTTACTTTTAGTTGAATTTAAAGAACAAAACAGTTGAAATTTAGGTATGCATATTCATACATTCCTCACTTAATTAACTAAACTTCTGACAGGTCACGTATTAACAATAAGGACGTGTTTTAAATTACATAATCGTGCATGACCGTAAATAAAACTGCGCACGGCCATAATTAAAACTGTTTGTCCGAACGTGACCGGTCAAAATAAATAATTTTGCCCGACTCCAAACTTCTTTACAGTAAAAATATGATTTTTTTTTAACATTGTCTTCTCACCCAGCTACCTGGTCAACCCTTTTGTTCAACCCTTTTGTGTTTGTGGTGTCTTCTTTGGCCTTTTATTCCTTTGGCCTTTTATTCATCTTTAAATCTGTTCTTTGTTTCTGTGTGTGTTTGTGGTTGACTGTCGTCCTTGAATGCTGCTTTTCCTGTTCGATTTGTATATTTATATTTAAATAGATCTTTGACAGTGAAAAAAACAACACTGTTTCCTCTTCATCTTTATTAATTTGGTTTACCAGCTGTTTTAGTATTGTTATGAACAAAGTAAAGATTTGCAACATTGCAATACACACCCTGTATACTAAAATCATCTTTAATAAGTAGAAACAATAAGTGTTTTCAGTCCAAAAAAGCAGTTAAAAAAATAATATTCACGTCATACATGGAATGAAAAAAAAAAAAAAGTCTTACCTATCTACCTACCCAGCTGAAAAATATAAGGTCGGGTTTGGGCCAACTCAGATATATTTAAGAGTGGTTTAGATATAACAGTTTACCACTACATGTATATTTGGCCACTTCACTCACCTCTTCATTGACACCTCTTCCGATCATTTCTAGTCCCTTTACACTGTCGGTTAGGCTTTATTTTAAGCTTCCTGAATTGTATCAACAAACAAAATATAAAACCATAACGTCAGTATTTCACTTTGGCAAGTATATGGTCAGTAGAATTTTAGTACTTATATTATTGTTTGTTTTGAATGCGTGTTTTTGGGTGGCTGCGATTTCTATGTTCCTGTTTTACACCTATTTGTATGTCCCAGAAGAGAGATGGTCGTCCCTCCGTCCGAAACAATCATATCTCAGCCATAACTTTGAAAGAACTGAATGGATTTCCATGAAACTTGACACAAATGTTAACCGCAATGAAAAGGTGTGTCATGTGCAAGAATCGGGTCCATACCTCAATGTTCAAGGTCACACTTGGAGGTCAAAGGTCAAATGA
Organism: Cyrtodaria siliqua; assembly: GCA_037043455.1. Classification (NCBI taxonomy): domain Eukaryota; kingdom Metazoa; phylum Mollusca; class Bivalvia; order Adapedonta; family Hiatellidae; genus Cyrtodaria; species Cyrtodaria siliqua. The sequence goes on along the minus strand of JAWPHD010022538.1, from coordinate 17,406 downwards.
GTCAAACATTTTGGTGGGCATTTGTCACTTATTGGTGACATTTCTTGTTATAAATAAGATAGACTTAACAGATTGACTGAACCCTTACAATGGATGGGCGTTGTTCGTACGTTACTGAAGTCGTCTTATATATGACACCCTTGACTTGTGACAGTTGACATATCTAGACCAGTATGTAGGCGCACTTGAACAAGCTGGTATTGGTTTAGCTAAAATAGATACTCGAGCGCTTTCGGCTTTACGCCTTCTTCAGGAGTACAAAGACATGTAACATTAACAAGAAAATCATCTAAACAACGATTGCAATGAAAAGAAATCTAGAAAAAGATGTACAAATGATCATAAAGATATGATTAAAATGTTCTGATATTGGAAGGGAATGCCCGCAAAAGGGGCCCATTTGGATAAATAAATAAATAATAGCGTACGTAATTATATATATATATATATATACATATATAGATATATAAATTATGGTTTAATTTCAGTTTTATCGTAACCGTCGACCAGAGAACTCTTTCTTTGAATTCTGCATCTACCAAATTTATAAGCATTTACCGACTATCACATGTCTGGTCATAGAGACGCTGTAAATAGCAACCTTTCAGCTTTTAAAAGTGCTGTGACAACGCAGTATGCCATATTGATGCAGTATGGCCGCTATGGCTCACTGCAGCAGCTGATGGCATACTGCGTAGTATGACTGCTGCAGTACTACATATGCTTTTTATGATGGCTTAGTGCAGCAGCTCCTTGATACGTATCGACAGACTGCTGCAGTATATGATATCGTTCATTTTTATGTAAGTTAGTGAAGGAAATATCAGCTATCAGTTAAACAAATAAATTAAGCAATCATTTTAGTCGGGTTTTCAAAAAACGGCTGATAGATTGGCAAAAGCCGCGTGGGTGGCGGGCGGCCTGGGGGTGTCAACATTTTGTTTTTGTTGTATCTCAGCATTACCGATCTTCATCAAATTTTAACAGCATCTTTCTGCCATGACTGAGGAACTGACCATACGCTGAAAAAGAGGTCACTGGAGAGGGGGCGGGGATTTATTTTGTTATATCCCCGCATTGATATTCATCAACCTTTAACAACACCTTCCTCTCATCAACAATAAACTTGGCTCCAGCGTAAATGGAGTGTCTACAGTATAATTTGCAGCAACTCTGCAGTTCTGCAGGTGAGAAGGTTCTAGGCCCGTTCTCCATATTTTATCTCGATGTACATGGAGGATGAGCCTGGCATGTTCATCTCTGTTAGGCGCCATATAACCTTTCATGTGTTGGTGCGCCTTAAAATCCCAATTCAATTCAATTCCAATTCAATTCCTCTCATCAAGCACTGACCATGCCCTGAAAACTAGGTAATTTTGACCTACTTTCACCAAAATATACGTTACCTTAACTTCTTTGTTTAAGTTTGTTACGTATGTCGCTAAATGTTAACTTTTTTTGTTTAAACATCATTTCTCACCATTGCCATGTCCAGTTATTACAAACTTGGGCAGTAACGTTCTGACATATACCAAGCATGAATAAATATTGAATTGTTTAATTGTAGTATTTATTATTAATAACATGAATGCATCTGTGTAGTTCTTTTAATATGCGAAAACAAAATATATTTCAGAAAAAATGTATTAAAAGCCTTCAACTTTTTTTTTTCAAACTGCAATTATATCGGACTAAAACTGGGAAGATTCGTAATAAATGGTTAATATTTTGACAAACAATAAAATACAGCCATATTTCACTCACGAGTCACTTCATCCCACAATCTCTACTGTTATCAATGAAGGTGATTAATTATCCATCCCACAAATGTAATAAATCGACAAGCAATTTTTACTATGACAAATGGCAAAAAAATATGCATGGCATTCATGGCGGCACTACAGAATTATGTCTCTAACATTTGCACGTGACTGATTGTGTATAAGTTTCAAACGAATATCTTGAAATCTTCAGAAGTACATTGCTCCACAACATTTCATCTGCTAAATTCAAGAATTCCCCAGGCAATATAACTGCACAACATTAACCAAACCAGACAAATATTATGTTACGCACATCAACATATGCTGTCAATCATGTATACCAAATTTCAAAACAATATCGTGAAATCCGTTGAAATAGTTTGCTCCGCAACATGGCTTGAGCAAAATAAAGTGACTTCAGTTAAATCCAAGGGCAATAACTCTGCAAGCCATAAACTGAGCAAAATTTGTGTCACGCATTTTTCCACTTATGTCGATCATGTATACCAAGTTTGAAACCAATATCTCGAAAAAAGTTGAAGTAGTGCGCTCCACAAGATTACTAATACTAAATACAGTATTTTGGAACCTCTACACTTGATGATGACCATGCATATCAATAAATACTGAAAAGGGGATCCCTTGGAAACAACAAATACAAACAAGAGATAAAAGTAGACTCGGTTTTAGTGAGTCTGTTCAAGGTTCAAGTCAATATCTTTAGAAATGTAGAAGTAGACAGATATACCAACTGACCGACCGATCGACTACCAACGGACCGCCCGCCATGGCGACTGCTGTATACCTCTCAAACTTCGTTTGTTGTGTTACAAAAGTAAGTGTTTATGCGTTTTGTTCTAGGTCAGTTTACCCGAATTCAACAGTTACATTTCTAGACTTAAGTCTTATTAATTGTATTTTCGAAAGCTCCTTTGAACGGATATTTAATCTGATTTCGTTACCTAGATTAATTAACTTCTTTCCAATCTTTATCAAACTGACCCAGAATACGTAGGCCTATATTATGTTGGGTTAAGTTGCTTAGCGGCACATTTTAAAAGAGAAACAATTACTGTAGAGGAAGCAAGAAAAAACTCTCGGACAAGGACCTCGAATCGCTCAGTGTAAACACCACTGGCGATAGAGTGAGGCTTAGAGAGAAACTGAAGGTATCCAACACCGAGCGATTCGAGGTCCTTACACTGCACCTTAAGTATATAATTCTACTGCTATGTTTATTTTCACTATTGTCAGACTTTGTAATAGCTCGATTTCTTACATCACTTAATTGCAAGCCGTTGACATCTTCCCATTTGAAAATAATAGGAGCAAAATGACCATAGAAAGACGGTCATCGCGGTTATTGTTTCGGAACTTAGGTACTCGTCTAAGAAATGAACAAATGAGTGAACAATCAACGAACAAAAACAACGAAATCAAGCGAGCAAAGGAACGAACGAATGAACGAAGTCTTTAAGAGGTCATAACAATTAATGAATACTGTGGAAACTAGCCGCTTTCCGTCCATTCATTGAGTTTGGGAGACATAATTATATAATAGCTGTGAAATATGCTTTTAATTATGACGCACTTTCGGAATTTCAACACAAATGGCTCCACAGTGCTTACACATCGACGAATATACTTTTGTTATGATGTGACCAGCAAAAGGTAACTATTGTGTAAAATACATTGTGCCAGCATACACGTGCATGTCCGCAATGAAACTATCAACTATGAATTTGCGTCCTGTGTTGGGGGTATTAAGAAAATTTTACACTTTTTTATCAAAATTAATGTGAAACTTTCATAGCTGTATGCAGGGCTTTATATGACGGGGATCGGACACGGCAGCACAAACACTGTATTCAACTGAAAACACTTGTCGTCCAGGTAAGTCCGGTGCATTTATTCATTTTTACTGCGCTTATCGTGGCGGTATGCGAGAGGCTTCGACACACCCATCTACATTGCAAACAGACATTATATATCATTGTTTTACTGATTGTTTTTTTACATATTTTTCATTGCCAGAAAGCCAAATAAATAACCTTTCTAATGGTGTAATTTTATTCCAAATAATGGTTAAATAAATAGGCAAAATCTCGAGTTGGAACGGTAATGTATTGCATTTTTTCTTTTTTTAACGCGTTTACGCGCATCACCATGTGTTTATTGTTTTGGTCATCTAACATTTATTGTTTAATAAATATTTAAATAAGATGCATGTTAGAAAGCCAAATAGATAACCTTTCTAATGGTGTAATTTTGTTCCTTATAACGGTTAAATAAATAGGTAAAAACTCCAGTTGGAAAGGAAAGATAACGCATTTTTTCTTTTCTTAAAGCGTTTACCGCAGACCTAATAACAATTATTAATATGTTGATTGATGTTATTTTGAACAATTTCTTTAAAGCTTAAATGCACATGGAGAAACAAAGTAAAAGCGTTGCCGCAATTATCAAGCGGTTCATTTTTTCCAGTCTAGACAATGTTTGTGAGGATAACAATACAGTACATTTAAATGATTTATTAAGTGAGAAAAGTTACATTATCTGTTTACCTTTTCTATAGAACAACTTGTAAAACCTCGACTGCATTGTGTGAACAATTAAGAATCGTGTGATTAATGTATTCTATTACAATCGATTGAGTAATTAACAAACACGCATGTATCAATAAAAAAAAAAAACACCGGCAAACGTGGTAATGATAATTCGAACAACACATTATTATTGTTTGTTTGTTTTCTTCTCGGTTTTAAGGTCGGCTGATAAAGTCTTTCAATCAATTAAAATTGTTGACAAAATCGAAATGCAGTGATTGTAAAATGCTCTCATTTCCAAGTTAATTGCTGCAAAACGTAATTGTAAAAACCCTTTTCACGATTTGCGTGAGTTTTTAGCAGTTTTAATTATTTGTTTTTTAGTGTTTTGTTCTGAAATCAAGAAGTGTGAAATGGCGATGAAAACAGATGACCCATGTTCGCGCTTAAAAACTACCCTAAATACAATTTCAGTATGTATGTTATTACTTGCAATCATCAACAGGTACGGTTTAATTCAGAAAAAAAGTTCCATAAAATATACATGCTAATCCAGGAGAAGGAAAAAAAAACACGTTCAAAATAGCCAAGTTTTTTTTTTGCGTTGAAATCAAAGTCATAACCCACTTAAAAACTACACCAAACACAAAGTGCATATGTTTTGTATGATAAACAAAGATCGACAAATATATAAAAAGCGTATAAAACAAACAAACACAAGTTTCTTACAATTACGTTTTCCAGCAACTAACCATGTTGTTTGTAATGTCTTCAACCATAAAACGCGATAAATCATGGAGCGAAATCACATTCTACATTCTAAAACATGGCGGCTAAGGTGAACGTTAATGTCCGAAGTGTTCCGAATGACTGGACGACAAATGTTTGGAACACTTCTGTCCGAGACCGATCCCTTTCAATTATCACCCCAGCTGTATGGAAGGCTCATACTACCATTTTAAAGACAAAAACTATTTGTTATCTATACCTCAGACACGTTGAATACATTAACTATAATAACATGCAAAATTAACTGTGTTCGGGGGTTGTCACACAAATTTAATTTTTGTATTGTAACAGTTATAGAAAAGAGCTATGTTGAACCGTAAATTTTACATATAAACGAATTCTTCACACGTGTGAGGAATTCGCAGTCCTATAACCATCCTTGATATAATCACGTAAAATGGATAGACACCTGTTTTAAGTAGACGAATATTTAATAGCTCTGCTACATATTATTATCTTAAATTTAATTGAAATTATATATATTTAGTGGTCACGGATTTTTACCGGCCAATTTTGAGCCTTTGAATGAGTGACTATTTGAGACAGGTTTGAGCGTAATAAAAATAAAAAATAAAAAAACAAAATAAAAATAAAAAGAAATGTGTGTATATATGTATGTGTATATGTTTATATATATATATATATATATGTATGTAATAAAATCATTATATATATATATGTATGTAATAAAATCATTCATTACATGTTGAAGTATATATAAATATACACTCTTTTACTCTCCCAAGAGAACGAATCTTGAACTGAAACACTTTTTAGTAAGTGAGAAATGGAGAAAATGTATGACAAAAAAAATGATATGTGACAAAATAGACTTTATATGTTGCCATTTATTGCCGTGTGTATATATATGTATTGTGTTGTACCTGTGTACTCATGGACCTAAAGGTCTTTTGTATTTTGAATAAATAAATAAACACATATAATCAACTATAGTAAATATTACTTGTCAAAAATGTCACTGGAATATAAATTGGGGATAACTACTCTTTCTCACGACCCTATTTCTTTCTTTCTTTTCTTTCTTTCTTTCTTTCTTTCTTTCTTTCTTTCTTTCTTTCTTTTCTTTCTTTCTTTCTTTCTTCTTTCTTTCTTTCTTTTTCTATAATTTTTTTCTCTATATATATTTTGTTTACTTTGTATTTTAGTACACTCAGCCAAATACATTCGCAATTTAAAAATGCTAACTGGGAAGCGTTTAATATATATAGAACGTGTTACCCAACCCACTTGCCATTATAATATTTCTCTGTATGTAAAATACTGGCAATAAATTGAATTGAATTGGGGTTTTAAGACGCACCAACACATGAAAAGGTTATATGGCGCCTAAAAGGCATGAACATGCCAGGCTCATCTTCCATGTACATCGAGATAAAATATGGAAAATGGGCCTAGAACCTTCTCACCCTGAACTGCAGAGTTGCTGCAAAATTCTATCGTAGAAACTCCATTTACGCTGGAGCCACGTTATTGTTTTTCTGCCACTGCTCTTTTGCTGCGAGCGAGATAGCACCTGAAACAATGCAGGGATCATGATGAAGACATTTAATGAACATAAACAAAAAATGATAAAATGAACATGAATTTGGGGGGATTCTACCCGTCTGCCTACCCCTCCAAAGGGATCTGCAGTGGCCGTAATCTTTGCCCCGTGACCAAACGGGGCCCCCTGGCAATAAAATATGATCCGGAGTTGTTGAAACCTCCAACAGATGCAGTCACACAAGTAGGAAGTATAATGACGCACAGAGTACTGTATACGCGATATGCTTGAACGGTTCTCTCGAGGGTTGATAAGATGAATGAATGAATGAATGAATGAATGAAGAAGAAGAAGAAGAAGAAGAAGAAGAAGAAGAAGAAGAAGAAGAAGAAGAAGAAGAAGAAGAAGAAAAAAGAAGAAGAGAATTTTTTTAAATATGCTTTTAAGGTTTCAGTAGCCTTGTATTTAATGTGTTTGATAATTACATGCTGAAAAAAGGTGATAAATTAAAGCAGTTGATATGATATTTTACTGTCAATTGTCGCCTGGACCTACTGCTGAAGAAGCTGAAGAAGAAGAAGAAGAAGAAGAAGAAGAAGAAGAAGAAGAAGAAGAAGAAGAAGAAGAAGAAGAAGAAGAAGAAGAAGAAGAAGAAGAAGAAGAAGAAGAAGAAGGTAATCGGCTTTCACAAAAAGCAAAAACAAAAACAGTTTTTTGAACAAGCAAAAATAATCATATCAACAAAAATAACCCGACTGACATTAACATCGGTGGGGTAAAAGATGTTGACTTCAATACATTAACAAAAACTGACTATATTATAGTGGAATACAAAAGGAAATTTCCGTAAAAATAAATGTAGTCTTTACTCAAACAAACCAAAATAAGACCACGAGGTTTAATAGTTTATTTCAGTTTCATCCCAGTACGCTATTATTTACAATATAACAATTCCATGAATTCATAAAATATAACTGTGCCAATCATTTTAGAATTACAAGAGACTAAACAACATAAAATATACATATGACTGTTTACAATGTTAAAATAGTGAGCAATTGATTCTGAACCTATTGCCAAGGCCGTGTCATCTGACTCACAAAATAGCCACATCAGACAGTAAAATATCAACTGCTTTAATTTATCACCTTTTTTTTTTCTTTTTCAGAATGTAACTATCAAACACATCATATGCATAGTAACAATTGAGCGGCCGGTTCTAATCTTGACATGTTGTCTAAAAAATACTTAAAAATAGAAATATTAAAATTTGAGTAAGAAAATCGCAAAGGCTACTGAAACCTTAAAATCATATTTTAAAAAATCGGATAACAACGTAGATCAGATCTGGAGTGTTCAGATTAGCACCAGTGTACACCTCTTACATGAATATTCCTTCCCTCCCATTCACTAAAAGTGAACGTACTTTTACCATATTATATATTATGTTCTGATGTAATTAAGTGTAATTACGTATATTTTGAAGACTTCCGCAAGCACTTGAAATATTTGCATTGAAATTAAATATCCGGTCTGAAAATCCCTCAGCTCAAAGCATCTTTTGATATAAAGTGGCTTTCGTGAAACGCTTGAAAGCAATATTATTTCAATTGGGGTGAAAATGTCAACATATTGAGTTAACTGTCACACTGTTCCTATTCTTGTGTCAACAGAGATATACGCTTCCACTGCTCCGTGAACTCAGCTGCGCCCATTGCTGTGTCAACAGACCGCCTACACGGTCGACCTACATTCCTATTTAATTAAAACGGTTAATCTAGATTGTGAATTAAAATTTCCAAATTTGCAAGAGTTTACATTAAATACTAGTTTGTGCAGAGATTGTCGAGTTCGAGCGTGGGAACTCAAATAGTCCTTACAACCTCGTCAATTTCCCTAACTCTTTGTACACCGAGGCCGTTACGATTGTTTTCGCATGCAGTTGATCATTTTATCAAAGTGGTTTAATGGATATTTCCAACTTAATTTCCAGATCCGCCCGCTATCGTCCACATGTCAATCCCTCAAACATTGGGCATGAGCTCCAGTGTACGGATACCATTGTACTTATAGAGTTGTTTGTTGCACAACATTGACTTGTCACACTGAAGTTTTTTGTTTGTTTTTATTGGCTCAGTGGCATAATAATTATGATGCGTTAGCTGGACGTTAAGTCGCATTTCATTTCGTGTTTTTGTATTGCGCGTGGTTCGTGGATCCACAATCGTAACCCAGTGTCGCCGTTGAGACTCGAATCCGTGAGCTGCGGGTTCCGTGCTTCATACTGATCCACCTAAGCTACTGGCACAGGGCAAGCTCAGCTTTTGAGAGGAATGTACTTTTATTTTGGATGACGCACTATTACGGTTGACATGTTGTCTAAAAAATACTTAAAAATAGAAATATTAAAATGTGAGTAAGAAAATCGCAAAGGCTACTGAAACCTTAAAATCGATTTTTTTCGATATTCAGATTTTTTTGGTTGAATAACGAATCTCGAGTTTTTGTTTTTCGATATGCAGATTTTTTTGTTGAATAACGAATCTCGAGTTTTTTGTTTTTCGATATTCGGATTTTTTTTGTTGAATAACGAATCTCGAGTTTTTTGTTTTTCGATATTCAACTTGAATATCGAATGTCGAATATCGAATATCATGCTAACTTCAGCCCGCCTAATTGAGAACTGTGATCTCATAGTTACCAAAATGGCGGCTTCCATATCCATTTTAAAAAAAACCTTCAAATGGTCATATCTTCTTTGTGTAACGATCGATTTTTATATATGTCGTATTTAGCCAAACATATCCAAAGAGACTGTGTACTATATGTGCAATGGACCGAGACTCCACGTCATAAAGAAGTTCATAATGATTCTTGCAAAACAACAGATCGACCAGGATAAAGGAATCATGAACATATCATCTTCTTTATTTATGACTTAAACAAATGTTTTTCGTCATATAAATACATATTACATGTGTTAATATGTGACAGGTCCATGCAATTGTTACATTATACGATGAAAAAGTACAAATACACAAATCATAAATACTATACAACTCACACAACTCACACATTCACTCTGGCGCATACGGTGTCCTGTTAGGGCCATCTTACCTATAGGTCGATGGTAAGATGCGATGGTCGATGGTAAGATGCGATGGTAAGATGCGATGGTCGATGGTAAGATGCGATGGTCGATAGTAAGATGCGATGGTAAGATGCGATGGTCGATGGTAAGATGCGATGATCGATGGTAAGATGCGATGGTAAGATGCGATGGTCGATGGTAAGATGCGATGCGATGATCGATGGTAAGATGCGATGGACCATCGACCATCGCATCTTACCATCGACCATCGCATCTTACCATCGACCATCACATCTTACCATCGCATCTTACTATCGACCATCGCATCTTACCATCGACCATCGCACCTTACCATCGCATCTTACCATCGACCATCGCATTTTACCATCGACCATCGACCTAGATCGATGGTAAGATGCGATGGTAATATGGCCCTATCAACACCTGGAACTCCGATGCAAACACAGAACACTCCTTTTTACAACGGAAATTTATACTCTACTCCAAACCCATCACATTCCCCTGGAATGACACCCCAGTCACAGCAGATGTACTCTATGCACCCTACACAGGGTCCCCCGGATTGGGCATCGGAACTGATGGAAGACATAAAGCAAATTAAAAAGTCTATGACAAAAATTGACAGCATCGAAAAAACTGTTAACATGATAAATATGAAAGTCTCCGATCTCGAGTCAAAGGTCACCAGAATTGAATCTCGTGTTAACGGTGTTGAAGATTCGTGTTCTTTCATTAGTGCACAACATGATAGCCAGAAAAAAGAACTTGAAAATGCCAAATCAAAGCTGAAAGAAATGAACAACACTTGCCAAAATCTGGAACAGAAAGCTGAACATTTTCAATCCCAGAATTCTATGTTAGACGCAAAACTAACAGATCTAGAAGCTAGATCAATGAGAGAAAATCTTCTATTTTACGGAATACCTGAAACTGGCGGAATCGACGACTGCGAAGCTTTAATTAAGCAAGTGTGTGTAGAAAAGCTTAATTTACCAGAGGCAGCAGATATGACCTTTGACCGCGTACACCGAATTGGACCAAACAATGCAAGGAAACCACGACCAATAGTAGCCAAGTTCCACTACTTTAAGCAACGAGAACTAGTGCGGCAGAAATCGTACGATCAGGGGGATACGTTAAAGCAGGCCAACCTAGGGATCGGCGTTCAGTGGCCTAAACAAATACGCGAAACGCGAAAACAACTGTATCCCATTATGCAACGAGAGCGGAAAAACGGAAACGACGTGAAAATGGTGCGAGATAAACTTTACGTCAACGGGCGTGAATACGTTGCACCTCCACAACAACCAGACAGTAGATAAAGACGTCAAGAGAAGTGTCTGTCTGTGCTAACATGGAATGTATTTGGTCTGAAACGTAAACTGACTGACCCTGACTTTTTGGAGTTCATTGATAGTTATGATATTTTGTTTTTCTCTGAAACTTGGTTAAAGAAAAGTGAAAATTTAGTTTTAGATATTAAAGGTTTTGAGTGTGAACATATGTATGGAAATAAGACTCCAAATGTACGCAAAGGACGATCTAGTGGAGGTTTTTCTTTATATTATAAACAGGGTCTTAAAGACAAAATTAAAATAGTTGAAAAACAGCAGTGCGGAATTATGTGGGTTAAATTATTACGTGATCTTTTTAACCATAATGAAGATGTATATTTATGTAATTTGTATGTATTACCATCTGAATCTAGAGTTTTAAACCATGAGGAAATAGATTTCTTCGAGCAGCTTGAAATAGGCATAGCAAAATATTCACATTTGGGTAAATTATTCATCTCTGGCGATTTAAACAGTCATACTTCAGATATGTCTGATCTACTAGATTTTGATAGATATTTAGACGAAGAGCATTTTGTAGTAAATGCACGTGACATACCAATACGAGTAAACAAAGATCACGTGCTAGACGTGAATGGACGGCGATTAATAGAATTATGTAAAACGTCCGGTCTAATTATAGCAAATGGTCGCATGCATAAAGATTGTCAGTTAGGAGAGTATACTTTTTGTTCTAGCAGAGGTATGAGCGTTGTTGATTATTTGTTGTTTCATTTTAGCGATAAAGACTGCATTGCCGATTTTCAAATTCTAGATTTTAATGAGTTTTCAGACCACGCTCCTTTGTATCTTTCCTTAAAAATGAAATGTACGCAGACTAATCCGAAATTATCGGACGATAGTGACGAAACTATTATTTATAGTAAAATTGTATGGGACAATTCAAAGGTACCTATATTTAGAAACAATCTCATGAATAGCCACGAGGAAATACAGCGATTGACCGACAGTATAAACAACACGGCAATTGACACCGCTGTCGATTCATTCACGAATTATATGTACGATAATACATCTACTGTATTTGGTAAAACGTTTAAAAAGACAAACGTGAATTATATTCATGGTAAAGAATGGTTCAATGAAGATTGTTATACAGCGAAACAGGAATTTAAAAGATCGAGAAATACTTTTTTAAAAAACAAAAATGATACTAATAGGCAACTTTTTACAACATCGCGGACTAAATACAATCGGGTTAAACACAAAGCGCGTAACAAATATAAATATAAAGAAGGAAAGCAAATAAGCAATTTAGCCAAAAAACAACCCAAAAAATTCTGGAAAAACATAAAGAAAATATACAAAAAAATGTACCAAACGCTGAAAATCTAAATGTAACTGATTTATACAATCATTTTAAATCGATATATGGAAACGCAAACGAGCCAGAATTTGAAGCCGACACAACGGAAGTGCTTGATGCTGAATTAGACTTAGATATATCTGAAGCAGAATTACGAGCTTCCGTTTTTTCACAGAAAAATCAGAAAAGTTCAGGAATTGATAATTTAATTTCTGAAATATTCAAATCAACGTATGATATAATATCGCCATTTTTATTAAAATTATTTAATAAAATGTTTAATAACGGTGATTACCCTGTTTCTTGGGGTGATGGAATTATTGCACCATTATTTAAAAGCGGAAACGCAAATGAGGCAAAAAACTACAGGGGTATTACGTTAATTAATGTATTAGGCAAAATATATTCTCAACTTTTATTAAATAGATTAAATAAATGGGCAGAAAAATACGATAAGATAGCACAAAATCAATTTGGTTTCCAAAAAGGAAAATCAACGGTAGACTGTATTTTTATATTTCATTCTATTATTTCAAAAGTGTTACATTCTGGAAAGAAACTGTATTGTGCATTTCTAGATTTTGAACGGGCCTTTGATAAAATAGAAAGATCAATGTTATGGCATAAATTGATTTTAGAAAATGTAAGCTCAAAAATTGTTAGAGCACTTAAATCAATGTATACTGTTGTCAAATCGCGCATTAGATATAAATCAACATTATCAGAACCCATAAGTTCATATGTCGGCCTAAAGCAAGGGGACCCAAGTTCGCCCATCCTATTTATGATGTTCATTAATGAAATCTCAGAAAATGTAAATTCAGACCTTGATGACATATTTTGTACTGACAATCTGAGCTTATTTATGCTGTGTCGGACCGTATTTGGTACAAAAACGAATATGGTACAAATGTACCATATTCGGCCGAATATGGTACAAATGTACCATATTCGGACCGAATATGGTACAATTTTCGACCGAATATGGTACAAACATTGTACCATATTCGGTTGGAATAAGTTTGTCTATGCTCGCCAAAACGTATTTGGTACATACCAAAAAAACTCATAAAATGAAAATGGCCTACGTATATGGTACATAAATTATGTATTTCTTAATAAATGAAATAGTCTGCCAATGTGTAAACTTTTTTTCAAACTCAAATACATTGTATTAACCTAATATTGGAAGTGACAAAAGTATCATCATCATCATCATCATCATCATCATCATCGTCGTCGTCGTCGTCGTCGTCGTCGTCGTCGTCGTCGTAACTAGCAGTAACAGAAACAGCTAACCTAACCACACTTTACATGGATTTTGCTGGTTGTGTAACTGTTTCGCCGGCTAGCTCAGTCGGTTGCGCGTCAGATTGGCACGCAGGCGGCCTGGGTTCGATTCCCGGGCGGGCCAGATACTTTCGTGGAGATTGGTCACGAAATGATTTCTACGGCCATTCTTCCCCTACCGCTGTTTCAAGTAGGGCAGTTGTCAATTACTGGCGAATGTATCTGCTTAGTACTGGTTACTAAGTACTAGTACTCTAAGACTAGAGACGTGCTTGCTCCAGGTAACTCTGTAAAAGTTTGAGGATTATCGCATTTTGGTTGTGTTCATAGAGTGTGAACTTGTAAGGGTAAAGGTAGGCGAGCAAATCCATGAAGCGCGCCAGCGCTTCTTGGAAAATTTGATCTTATCATCATTACAAAACTTTTGTCATCATCATCACCATCGACCGAAAAACATCGCAGTTATCATCATCACATTTTTGTGATCTTCATTACGATGATGATAATGGTGATGATGATGATGGTGTTGATGATGATGATGATGACCTTGATGATTGTGGTGATAATGATGGTGATGATGATGACAATGATGATAAAAGTTTGTGATGATGATGATGACGGTAATTTTGATCGTCGTCATCATCATCAAAACTTTTGTCATCATCATGACGATGATGATGATAATGGCGTTAATGGTGACGATGATGATGATGGTGTTAATGGTGACGATGATGATGTAATTGATGATGATGACAATGGTGATGATGATTGGGGTTTGATGATTGTGATGATGATAACTGCGATGTTTATCGGCCGATGATAATGATTATAATGATGATGATGAAAAAAGTTTTTTATTATGTTGACGCCAATGATTACCGGCCGCCGATGATGATGATTATGATGATGATGATGATGATGCTGATGATGATTATGATGATGATGATGATGATGATGATGATGACGATGATGATTATTTTCATGATGGTATTGATGACGTTGATGCAAATTGTAGTTATGATGATGATGATGATGATGATGATGATGACGATGATGATTATTTTCATGATGGTATTGATGACGTTGATGCAAATTGTAGTTATGATGATGATGATGATGATGATGATGATGACGATGATGATGATGACGATGACGATGATGAGTGTGTACCATATTCGGAACGAATGTGGTACATTTTTCATCCGAATATGGTACAAGTTTGTACCATATTTGGTCAGGCATTTTACCCCAAAACTGCAGATACGTATATGGTACAATTAGACAGTTGTACCATATTCGGCCGAATATGGTACAAATTTGTACATATTCGTTTTTGTACCAAATACGGTCCGACAATGCTGTTATATGCCGATGATGCGGTTGTATTTGCTTCGTCCCCCGCTTCTTTACAGTCGTTACTAAATGACGTTCAAGTATATTGTAGGACCTGGGGCCTAAAGATAAATACAGAAAAAACTAAAATAATGATATTCGAAAGAGGTCGTCATTCACAATATAATTTCTACCTTCATGATAGCATAATAGAAGTTGTCACCTCGTTCAAGTATCTGGGCATTTTTTTCTTCAAAAATGGAAATTGGTTAAGAACGCAAAAGAGGTTGGCACAACATGCTTCATTCGCATTGCATAATTTATTTTCCATATTTAGTCAAATAAACTTACCAATATCAGAAAAATGTAGACTTTTCGACACACTAGTTGCCTCTGTATTAAACTATAGCTCAGAAGTTTGGGGAATGCATGATGCTAAAGATATTGAAATTATCCATACGAAATTTTGTAGAAGAATTTTAGGGGTCAAGAAGTCTACCAATCTCACAGGTTTATACGGTGAATTAGGTCGCGTACCACTCATTATAAAGAGAAAACTTAATATGCTCAGATATTGGTTAAAAGTATTACATCTTAATGAAAATATATTGGCCAAAAAAATATATATAATGTTGAAAAACGATGTTGATAATCATAATAATTATAACGGGTCCAATTGGGCATACCAAATTAAAGATATCCTTGACAACCTTGGATTTTCTGATGTTTGGTTATATCAATTTGAAGCAGATATTCCATTTGAATTAATAAAACAACGCTTGATTGACTCATATCATCAAAGTTGGTATTCAAATATCAATAACTCTAACAGGTTAGAATCATACTGCCGCTATAAACACAGTTTTGATATGGAAAAATATTTGAACCTATTAGATGATAACAAATTCCGAATAGCACTGGGTAAATTTCGACTCTCCTCTCACAATTTAGCCATTGAAAATGGTAGATATCTAAATATCCCGCGAGAAAATAGGAAATGTATACATTGTACCCAAAATATAGTAGAAAACGAATACTATTTTTTGCTTGTATGTCCAATATATAGACACTTAAGACAGAAATATTTTAAACCTTACTTTTGCAGATGGCCCACGATAAACAAATTTGATGCGTTAATGTCTAATAACTCGAACAGAACAATTATAAGCTTATCAAAATATGTTTATTATGCATTTAAACTTCGAAATGAAATGCAAGTTTAAATTTCTTTACTACATTTCAACCTTTTCTCCATTTAAGAAATAAAAAAGCTATAACGCTTCTCTGTAAATTTTAATGTAGATTTTGTATGCCATGTTTTTGATGTTCTCACTGTATTAAATATTTATTGTGTGTAGGCTATAAACATTGTACTGAATGTTTAATGCTGAATAAAGTTAATATATATATATTTACCCTGTTATAATGATTTAACTATTCCTATCATGGCGACATGCTAATTAGGACTAGGCAATTAACATGTCGCCAGTTGTCAATCATTTATCCATTTCAACCAATCAAACCAGAACGATACCTCCGACAAACAACAGCACGTGTATAAATCACGTGCAACTATGTTATATAAACTATCGTCAGTATACTCCGACATCAACAATAGGGCGGAGATATCTAAGTACTGGCGACATGTCAATTATTGTATGTGAGGATGCACATTAACTTAAATCCTTCTGTTAAGGATGTTGGCTGGGCAAGTTTTGACATCTTCAAGTCTAAACATTTTATTTTTTAAATCATAATTTTATTTGGCAACAGAATTGTTTCATTTTTTCCATTCTAGAAGATATGGATATAATGTAGGATTTTAGATGGTAACATACCAACTTTTAAGCAAAATGTTTTTCCATATTTTTTCCGTCATTCGTGATAATTTTTTGTTGTCAACAAAATAGGGGGTATGAGTAGCTCTGAGTAGAATTTATCCCTTTGCTATAGAATAAATCAGATTTTTGTTTTTCAGTAGTGGAATACATATATAAAAGTAGATACTGAGCTAATTTTATTTTCGATTTCCTTGTCAATATTGTGTGTACAGTGTTTTACATTGTAAATGTCAAAATAACACCAAAATGGGTGTAATTTAAAGAATGTTTAATAAAAAATCATTAGAAGCCTTGTGACCTATATATTTTTTTACTTGTTTTGAAAGAAATGTCATAGGACCTTGACACATACAAGTTTAAAAAAAAGTTGATCATTAGAACATAATTTTTTATCTTGAATTAATTTTTCGGTAAAAACAAAAGTGGGTGGAGTACGGTCCATATATGTTTGCTTTTTAAAGTAAAAAGATGAGTGAGGATTACAATTGTTTTTGTATGATTTGAAAGATATGTATATATGCAATCGAAAATTAATTGTTGTTTTTCAATAAACTTATTGTTATGAAAA